>SNQJ01S0032417.1:78660-140036 GCA_010110895.2 Picea sitchensis | reverse complement strand
GTTGTAAGGGCAAGAAGAAGATTAAGAGCTGGGATCGAATGATCACGAAGATGAAGGCGAAATTCATCCCGAGGGATTATCAAATTACTCTGTTTAGGAGGATGCAGAAGCTGAGATAGAAGCTGATGACAGTGAAAGAATACACTAAAGAATTCTACAGACTGAACATTAGGGCAGGTCATCGGGAGAGTGATGATGAAAAAGTTGCCAGATACATGAATGGCCTGAGATATGATATCCAGGATGAGATGAGCATGGTAACCATCCGAATGGTGGAAGATGCTTATCAGATGGCTCTGAAAGAGGAGGAGAAGCTAAGCCGAAAGCAGAGTCAAAGGGGCAGAGGCAAGAGTCATCCCAGAGACAAATCAGTTGCCTAGGACAAATTCCAGAAGTCCAGAGAGGACTGGAAGAAACCACAGATTCAAACAGAAAGAGGTGGAACCTCATAGAGAGGACCATATGCTGAACAAAGAGGACAACAAAATGAGCAGAGAGGAGACTATGCTGACAACAACACTTTTCCTCGTACTAGAGGCAGAGGAACAGGAAGAGGCAAAGTAATCACATGATTCACGTGTGGAAAAAATGGGCACAAGTCTTATGAGTTTCCTGAGAAAAATAAGGACAGTGGAGAGACTCACATCGTTGAAGCGCACAGGCGGGATGTTGAGGCAGAAGACGCTGAAGGCGGAAGATCGGTCATGATGCGAAAAGTCCTTTTGACACCCGAGAAGGAGGTGGAAAGTTCAGTCCAAAGGACCAGACTTTTCAGGACTGCTTGCAAGACCAAGGACAGGGTATGCAAGGTCATAGTGNGGTAGCATGGATAATCTCGTTTCTACAGAGATGGTAGAAAATTTGGAGTTGGAGACGACTGATCATCCAAGTCCATATAAAGTTTCATGGCTACAAAAGGGACATCAAGTAAATGTCACCAAACAATGCTTGGTTGAATTCAAGATAGGAGGATATAATGATAAGATATTATGTGATGTCATTCCTATGGATTTTTGTCATCTATTGTTGCGTAGACCATGGAAATATGACAGGAATGTGATTCATGATGGAAGAATGAACACATACACCCTAGAGAAGAATGGGAGGACACACATGTTGCTTCCGATCAAGGATAAGAAGGTGAAGCCGGAGGTAAGCAACACTGTACTTATCATGAGTGGGAAGGAACTTCTTACAGAGGTTAAGAAGAAGGAGGATCCACAATTCTTTGTGGTCAGGAAACCGAGGATTGTTCTGACTAGCACAAGAGTGGATGATTTACCAGAGGAGGTTCAGGAACTACTGGAAGAGTTCGCTGACATCATAGTGAATTACCTCGTTCATTTCCACTGATCAGAAGTGTGAGTCATCATATTGATCTCATACCAGGATCCAGTTTACCAAACAAAGCTGCGTACAGGTTGACGTCGCAAGAGAATGAAGAGGTCAAAAGAAAAGTCTAGGAGTTATTGGACAAAGGTTTGGTCAGGGAGAGCTTGAGTCCATGTGTTGTTCCAACAGTACTCAGTCCAAAGAAAGACGGAGGTTGGAGGATGTGTACTGATTCAAGGGCGATCAACAAGATAACCATTAGGTACAAATTTCCATTGCTGAGGATGGATGATCTGATGGATTGCTTGAGTGGAGCAAAGTACTTTTCAAAGATTGATTTGAAAAGCGGATATCACCAGATTCGCATGAGAGAAGGTGACGAATGGAATACAACATTCAAAACAAATGAGGGTTTGTATGAATGGCTTGTTATGCCATTTGTCTTAAAAAATGCGCCAAGTACCTTCATGAGGTTGATGAATGAAGTCCTGAAGGAGTTCATTGGGAAATTTGTTATCGTATATCTGGATGATATACTAATTTTTGGTAAAATGGAGGCTGAACATCTGAATCATTTGGCCATTGTGATGAAGAAGCTACAGCAGGAGAAGTTGTTGATAAACATGAATAAGTCCTCATTCATGAAGACAAAGCTCATTTATTTAGGGTTTGTTATTTTGGCAAATGAGTTGAGGATGGATCCAGATAAGGTGGAGGTGATTAAGAATTGGCCATCATTGAGAAATGTATTCGAGGTGAGAATTTTTCACGGACTGGCTAGTTTCTACCGAAAAATCATTAGGAATTTCAGTGAAATCAGCGCAGCAATGATGGATACAGTGAAGAAAAGACATAAATCTTTTCATTGGACTAATGAGGCTAAGAAGAGCTTCAAATTGTTAAAAAGGAAGATTACGGAACAACCAGTTCTGGTGTTACCGGATTTCCAAAAAACATTTCAAGTGAAATGCGTTGCAAGTGGGTTTGCAATCAGAGCGGTCTTAAGTCAAGATGACAGACCAATTGCATATTTCAGTGAGAAGCTGAATGAAGGAAAGGTGAAATATTCCACATATGATAAGGAATTTTATGCCATCATTCAGGCATTGAAAAAATGGAGGAACTATTTGATTCCAAAGGAATTTGTTTTGTATAGTGATAACCATGCATTACAGTTTGTGACTCAACAGGAGAAGTTGAATCAGAAACATGTAAAATGGGTTGAGTATATGCAAAATTTCATGTTTTTGATAAAACACATTTCTAGTACTGCTAACAAAGTTGCTGACGCTTTGAGTAGGAAGTGTTTGTTGTTGCAGGAATTCAAAGTCAAAACATTGGGTTTTGATGATCTCAAAGACATGTACGTAGATGATCCAGACTTCAAGGAAGCGTATGAAGCAACGGAGAATCCAATTCTCAGAGATAGAAGCCAGTGGGCCGAATACATGATCCAGGAAGGATTGTTGTTTAAAGGCAATCAGCTGTGTATTCTGAATTGCTCCATGAGGGAGAATCTGTTGAAGGATAAACACAACGGAGGATTGGTCGGACACTTTGGTCATGACAAAACATTCACAAAGTTGAGCGAGTCATAATTTTGGCCAGGGATGCGATCAGAGGTCAAGAGATTTGTAGACAGGTGTATAATTTGCCAGCATTCGAAGGGGAGGAAGCAGAATGCAGGTTTTTATCAACCATTGCCCATACCAGAGAGGCCATGGGATGCGATAAGCATGGATTTTGTATTGGGTTTGCCAAGGACACAAAGAGGTTGTGATTCAATCTTTGTGGTGGTGGATAGATTTGCCAAGATGGCACACTTCATTCCATGTCAGAAAACCAGTGACGCAACTCACATTGCTAATCTATTTTTAAAAGAGGTCATTCGACTTCATGGCTTACCAAGGAGCATAGTTTCAGACAGAGATACGAAGTTCATAGGACACTTCTGGAGAACCTTATGGAAGAAGATGGTAACTAACTTGTTGTTTAGTTCAGTGTATCATTCTCAGACGAATGGACAGACAAAAGTAGTAAACAGAAGTCTGGGAGATTTATTGAGAATCTTGGTGACAGAGCACCACAGCAGTTGGGAAAACATATTGCCATAGGCAGAGTTTGCGTATAATGACTCAGTGAATCGGAGTACAGGACAAAGTCCATTTCAGATTGTTTATGGCATACAGCCGAGAGGAATTTCTGAACTGAGGGATTCATTACAGACTGCGACTAAGAGCGCTAGTGCAGAGGAATTCGCAGAGGCGATGAAAGAACTTCACAGCCAGGTGAAAGAGCGATTGCAGAAATCAAGCCAAGAATATTAACCCGGAGCAGATCAGCATAAGATACAACTTCAGTTTGGGGTTGGTGATCTGGTTCTGGCACATTTGAGAAAGGAAAGGTTCCCGAGGGGAACATACAATAAGCTGAAGATGAAGAAAATCGGGCCATGCAAGGTCTTGAAGAAATATGGGGCGAATGCGTACGAGATTAAATTACCCGATGGGATCGAAATTTCTCCAATATTCAACATCTCAGATTTGTATCCATATAAGGCTGGAGAAGCAGAGACTGGAATTGATCAGCCAGTGATCCAGTGGACGAAACAAATTCCAGTTGCAGAGAAGCCATGGATGGAATGCATACTGGATAAAAGAGTTGGTAAGAGAACCAGGAGGAAAGAATATTTTGAGTATCTGGTCAAGTGGAAGGGACATCCAGTTGAAGATGCCAGCTGGGAGACTGAAGCAAAGATTCTGAAGCATGGATATACCATGCAGGAGCTCGTGGATAGGAGCCCATGAAAGTTTTCAAGCCGAGGAGTATGATGCAGAAGCATCACCAACTCATCAAGTGAGCCAGCGCGGAAGCGGAAGACAGCTGGACAAGCCAACACAGATTTTGAAAACGCCTTGAAGTTGTCGCGCGAACATAAATGTAACAATTTAATTGAAGAGCACTTGTATAATGTAATAGACCTTGAGCAGATTGATCTCTTCCTTAGTAGGTAGGAGGCATTTAAGATAGTTAATGCAGGTAGATATAAATTAAATTCTAGATTAGACAGTTGTAGAGCACAAGAGGGAAACGGTATATAGACACCCTCATTGTGCATTGTAAAATAATTGAAGCAGAAGAGCATAGAGAAGAAGAGCATGCAGAGAGTTGTGTAAAGAACACCCATGTACAGATACTTGAATTAATAGAAGAGATTGATTCAATTCAATGGTTTTGTGTCTATTCTCTGTGTATTGATGCTGAATGATATGCTCATTTGATGTTTTCTTCCAGTTATACATTTCCTTTTATATGTTGTGTATATGATTTCATGTTGAGTTTGGAATCTGAGAGAGAGAAGGAATGAGTTTCAATTATTTCTCTATTTGAGCCAAAGAATTCCTGCAAGGAGTGCAGTTGAAGTGTCCGCAAGGAGTGCGTTGACAGAAGGTTTAGATAGAGATAGTGTTTGTTCTCGTTCATGCAGAAGGTGCAGATAGACACAAGAGTCGTGCAAGGAGTGCGCAGGACAAGTAAAGTTCATGGTTGCGAACCTGAGCGCCAGTTGAAAGACTACTGCTGCAGGAGTGCGCAGAGTTGAAGGGATTTCATCACTTAGACGTGTTGAAGGGTTGCCACAAGGAGTGTGCGCAAGGAGTCTTTTCTAAGGCTCAGAGTCATAGCAAAGCTCAATAAGGATAGGCCTTTGAGTTGTTGAAGGACAACGCAGACAAGTTGTGCCTTGAAGGTTGGCAAGAAGCGTCGTAAGTTACACGTAGGTGGACGAGTTCCTGAAGGAATACTTCATTCATTTCGTAGGAATCGCCAAGCAAAGAACGGACGATCGGTATTCTCCGAGGAGAATCCGTGAATCTCCATGAGTCGTTATATCTTGTGGAGGTGAAAGGGAGACACTGCAGGTTGAAATCTCAAGAGGAGCAGAGCCGTTGATCCGAGTCGTAAGGGTCGCTGGATCTACACGTGTATCATCTATCGGGGTTTTGTGGATTGAAACTCCAAAACATTGCAACGAAAATCGCGAAATCGCGATCCGCGATATCCCGACAGTGACGTAAACAGTGTGGGCCACAGCGGAGTCGGCGAGTGGAGGACAGGTGGCATACCGGTCGAGATTCGGGGAAAGGAAATTCCCAAAACCATAGACGTTAGGATTCGCGATATAGCGAAGTCCGATATCCCGATAGAGGTGACGGGACCATTGAATAGTCAACCCACGTGTGCATCGGAGTATTGGCACATCGGGGTTTGGGGTTCGGTAAATCCATTTGCTTGATATCGCGAGTGGCGAAATTGCGATAGGGAAAATTCCGACAAAAGTTGAGGAAGGGTCAACGTTGACTGGTGATCGGGTTTCAGAGATCTCAGAGACTAACGTTCAACCATTGACCTCGCGATACCGCGAAGTCTGATTCCCCGATAAGTAAAGAGAGGGGATCGAGCGAGAGTTTTGTGGGTGTGGATTTCCCGATAGGGAAATAGAAGAACATTGAGTTCTTTTGGCCGAGGAGAGAGAAGATCCTGTGAGCTGACGTGGACCTTCCGACCTGCGGGTTGTGAGGAGCGCGTTGGCATCATATCGAGTGCCCCAAAAAGAGATCGTATGCAAAAGTTAGGCTCCCAAGAAGTTGACGTATCAACTACCCCCATCGGGGCTCACAAACCTTTTGTCTTTTCATCTTCCGGAGTTAGGGTTTTGGATTTTTAGTACGTTAAAAATTCCTTTGTAGCCTCATTGTAATGATCATCTTCTTGCGAATGCGAGTGGCCGTCATGTTTGTTCTCAAAGATAAGATGTCACCATTCTAGTGAGTCTTTCACTCTGTATTTTTACAGTCTCTGTACATTTCTTTCATTAATAGAAATCGTGTACTACTGTATTTCTCTATTTCTGGCAATATTTATGTGTATTTCATTGTAGTATATCTTCTTTCATTTTGTTCAAAAAAATAATTCAAATCAATATGTATAGCAATTATAATGGAATTCATTCTATAATTGTCCTTGTGTCTACATGAATTGAAGAGGCATGTGATCAATGTGGATGATGGATTCCTTTCCCATAATAGAATTCTTCCAGTGTCGACATTCCTGCACAATGGAGTACAACTCTTTGTAATATGTGGGATATCTATGAATAAAAAAAGATTTTTTTTCAGTGTGATAGGACACAATATGTCCCTATTGATTTAGGATTGCACTGATAACATATTTATATGAATTTGTATCAATCTCAAAATTATGGTTTTTGTAGGTCTGGTAGCATGATGACTAGTGTGGAGTAGAGGTGATCTTTCAGATATTGGAATTCTTTCGCCTATGATTCATACTAGGAAAAAGTTTCTTTAGCTCCACCCTTGGTCACTTTAATTAAGTTACAAGTGTTATGATAGAATCTCAACATGAACATATGGTAGAAGTTCACGAGGCCCTAGAAGTTGTGGATCTGTATCATAGTCTTCATGGCTAGACAATCATGGATGACTTTGATGTTTTCTGGGTACACATGCAAGCCATGCTAATCCATGATGTATCCCAAGTATTGAATTCGATTCATGTTGAATGAGTGGTTCTATAGATTGGCATATAGCTTGTCTTGTCGCTAGGTGCTTAGAACCTACTCAACATGTTGTAGATGTTATTACTAGGTTTGATTGAGTATGAGGATATCATCCAACTTTACAACAACAAAAGAGTTTGTGAACGAGCACAACATATCATTGATAATCCTCATAAATAACATTGGAGCATTAGTCAAGCCAAACGTCATGACCTACCATTCAAAAATACATTTTTTATATTTAAAGGTTATTTTCCATACATCGGTTTATTCTATCGGAATTTGGTGGTAGTCGAACTTCAAATTAATCTTATTAAAGAAATTGGAACCTTAAAGTTGATAAAGAATATTGTGAATCTCTGGGATTGGGTATCGATTGTTGACAATTATCGTGTTCATGGATCTATGATCAATACATAGTCTCCATGTTCCATCCTTCTTCTATACCAACAAAATTGGGCTCCCACGAACCGAGTAGCTCGGTCAAATGTGGCCCTTGTAGATGAGCTTGTGAATATGACTCATTATTTCCTCATTATATAGAAGGGAGCTCCTATATATTGGTCTATTAGGTAAGGGCACAAAAGGTATTAGGTAAATGGAATGTTTAACATGACAATGTAGAGGCACCCCTATTGTTGAAGTCAACATATCTCTATATTTATCTACAACCTTATCCACTTGCTTTTATTGTGTAGAGAGATCCTATTTATAGGTTGTGGTAGTCGTAGTGAACTTTCGTTCACCTTATGACTATAAAATGAACAAGACAAATGTTTCACTTGTTTTTTCAAGATAAATGAAATTGAAGTAGTCATACCTACCTCTAATACCCTGTAGGGATGACCTCCCAAGGTAACAATGATACTATGAGGGAAAGACTCATAAACAACATGATTCTTCCACATATAAGGTTTTCCTAGAAAAAATCACAATATCTAAGTGTGGAAATATCACACAATACCTCAAATTTGAAGGTCTTGATGTTGTAAGAAATGCGACACTATTGGCTAACGTGAAGGTCTCATCCATAGATCAACCAACCGATGGTGTATGGTTGAGGGTGTGCCATTTTTTGTAGCTATAGTGTCTTGACAACCTTAGTTGATATCAGTTTCTTCTGGCTCCTACTTTCAACAATGAAATGTAGTGGGGTCACCTTCACTAACATCTGTGAACAGAAAAGGTGATCCCCCTCCTCAAGCTCCTTTAAATCATCTGGTTGGATCATTGTAGTTGTGATAGTAGCATTGGGTTCTACATGAATGATCAACTTCCCCTATTCCAAATTAGAACCCAATTCAACGTCCAATTCCTTTTCTTGAAGCTCAACAAACAATGAATTGTTCGAGAAAAATTCATCAGCGTTGTGCTAGGGGATTTTGTGGAACTCAAACAACTTTCTAGTGTCCTAATTCATCTTATTGTTACCCTTCCTTGACTACATATTAGACTGGTTGTATTGAGGTTGCATTTCCTATCTTTGTCCCTTGTTTTGTGAGTTAAAGCCACCTTTACAATACTGTTGTTGTTGTGGATTTTCGGACCTGAACTTCTACTTATTCTATTGCTTTAATTTATGCTCAATTTTGATAGTGTATCAATAAGTGGCTCCCAGTTAAGAGATTTCCAAGAAATCCATATATTTTTGGATGCACTTGTGTAGCCGACTACCATATCTTATAGTCTTTGTCTTCACACATATTTGCAAATCTTATGTACTAGCCATCATAGTTTCCAACAGGGTAGAATTCCTCCTTAAGGGAATTAACAAATCCCACCCAAGTGGGTTCTCTCGTAAATGTCATAGACTTATATTTTTTGTGTCTCTCTTAGTAACTTTCCCACCAATTTTGACACGGGGAAGGGATTTAAGTAGAGTGAAGGCAATATTTTCGGTGTTGAAAAAACTATGAATAGAGTAATAACCCTCTAATAGATTTCAGCATTTTCCTGAAGTGTTCGAATCT
The DNA here is from genome assembly GCA_010110895.2 of Picea sitchensis. NCBI lineage: Eukaryota > Viridiplantae > Streptophyta > Pinopsida > Pinales > Pinaceae > Picea > Picea sitchensis. The sequence goes on along the minus strand of SNQJ01S0032417.1, from coordinate 131,156 downwards.
ATATGGCTTTCAAATAAAGGGATATCAAATTTGATGTGTGAATTGAAGATTTTTTAACTTCCATAATTGTTTCTTGTCCAAGGCGCCTCTCCTGATGTCAACAATCATATAAGGTTCTAGATGAAGTTTTCCATCATATTTTTCCTTTTTTATGCAATGTCTTCTTCAAGCAACATATTGATCGGATCTCTTCCCCGTCATCTCTCTTTTCTTTTTCCATGGGAGTTTTTTTGGGCCGACAAGAGCGGTCTTCCCCTAGTGAAACTAGCTTGAGAGCCAACTCTTTATACCCTAATTCCGTAGATTTCTTAGATACCCTCGATCTATATTATATTGACAATGAAATGGAACACGCATAGAAATATAGATAGTACAATAATAAAGTGAAACCCAACTTCTGTTAATGAATAAAATAGTAGAATATTGTAGAACACAAATTGGCTAGAATGGTGGTAGCTTATCCTAGAGAGAAAGATTTGTAATCTCTTCTCATTCGCAAAACATTTATTACAAAGANATTGTGGGGTCCAAGGTGGCTAGTTGATATGTCAACTTCCTTTGGGAAAAACAATTACATGTGATCTCCATTTTAGGTGTATGATAACACATTGGAAATAAATTTCCAAGGATTAAAATTTTTGGACAATGCTAGGGCTTGTTGATGGAAACCCCTAGCCCCCCGAATGTCTAAAACAAATTGTTTGGGGCCTCAAAATGGCCCCGGAAGTTTGGGACCTGAAAAAACATATAAAATATACCAAGAATATAGAGCACAATTTATTTAGTGGAAAATGTGGGTGGCCACCGATATCCACTTGTATCAATCCCACTTGCTTCTAGGGATCTAGCACAAGCTTGGAAAGGAAATCTCATAGTTGGAGACTCTAGGAATATCAATTATATCAATGGAGTGCTCATGACATCCTTCTCGAGGCTCTTGAGTTATTTTTCTCTATAATAAATACACTAGAAGAATGTAATGTTATTTTTAGAAAAATGAGCGCTTGCATGGCTTCTATCATGCACAACATAGATAGTTCTCTATCTAAGAACCCAACTCTCCTCTTGCTTCCCTACACCCTTTTGTATAAATGTCCCCAATACGCACATTTACCTTTTGTATAAATGTGCTTAATACCCACATTTCTCATGAGATAGACTCTCACATTTCCCAAAAAGTGGTTTTACTCGGCCCATGATGTCGTAAATTAGGTAGATGACCTTTTCCACCAACCACTCTTACCTGCATTGAATATATATTTGATAATTTAAAGGAGGTAAACATTAATAATGAAATGGATTTGATTATTAGGCATGTAGAACCCGTTTCACCCCACTACCCCCCTATCTTGTGGAATCATAGTCCCCCAATGTTACCTCCCCTCTAGTATCACATCCAAGGTTTTATTTTTATTAATAATTTTGATGTACAATTTCCATATCTCATCCCTCGCCCATATTAAGAAACATCTAGGCTCTCCAACCCAAATTAATCAGTGTTGTCTCTCTAACCCAAACAATATTGTCTCACTATGTTAAATTATATATGTACATTATATTATAATTTACGAGGATTAAATAGGTGATGTTACAAAGACAATGATAAAAAATAAATATTTCCAATGAGGGAGACTTGAGACCTTGAACAATTATTGTTTCACTTTTTTTCTACATTCAAAATTATTTTATAATACTTAACAGCACTTGGGTGAGCATAAATAAATGCATAGAACTTTTGTTGTATTATTTTAGTTCTCGTGTTCTTTGTTATAGTTCCAAACTCCAACAACTTCATTGGTTGATTGTGTGCAATTACCTTGAAATTGTGGACTTGAAAGCATGTTTACAAAGTATATGATGTCATACAACTATTCATATTATTTGTTTTCATTTTATTGATTATTCTATCACTAATAGATTTATTGTATAGTAATTGTGGTTTTCAAAGGAGAGTGTTTAACACAATTTCCTTTTCATATTATGAAAACAAGTTAACCATTATCATATTTTTTATTCTTTTTTAGATGAGTGGAAAATGACTAATATTATGCCTTTGTAAATTAAGGCGATTAATTTTAACACCCAATCTATCATCCTTTAAAATGATCCTAATATAATAAATACATGAATTAGCCTTGAAACGTTTGTTAATATAAATAGCATAGATCCATCTTAACTCCAAATATATCATGTGTTGAGAGGTATGAAAAATTGAGGAAGGTTTGCAATTCTTTTGATCCCTCTCATCACATTATAGATTTGGAGTCAGGATGGATCTACATTGGTTCTTAATATTTGATGTGTCAACTCCACATTTATTGTGGAAGGATATCCACATATCCCTCATATTTTATCTAGAGGGATCAAATCTGTAGAGGTAAAAAAGTTTCCTCAAATTTTGATTCCTCTAAGTGGATGATAGATTAAGAGATTAAGATAGATTTATGCTAGTTTTGAATATGGCATGTGTCGAATTCATGTTGAGAAGGGAGGGGATTAGACATCTCTGTCATACTAAACAACACATCATTGAAATGTTTTAACCAAGATCCATCCTAGCATTGGATCTATCATGTACCAAGAAAAATAAAAAGATGAGGAAAGGTTTTCAACTCTTTTGATCCTTATCTATGCATGATAAATCCATAATTAATATGGATCTATGCTAGTTCTTAATATTCCATGTGTCAACTCCATGTTGAGCATGGAAGGATTCACACATCTCCCTCAAATTGTGCAACATATCGTTGAATTGTTTTAACCATCATTCATCCATAGGTATAAAATCCTTAGAGGTGTTAGCCTTTCCATAAATTTTGATCCCTCTCAGTGCATGGTAGATTTGGATTTTAATATGGATTTACACTAGTTATTGATGTCCCATGTCTCAACTCCATGTTGAGCAGCGAATGAATTACACATCTCCCTGATACTAAGCAACACACCATTGAAATGTTTTAACCATAAGAATTGTTTTACCTTCAATATCTTTTTATATAGAAAGATGTGATATATATATTTTTTATTTTACTTTTTTAATTCCACTTTTCAACTCCATATTATGAATTGAATTAAATACACATCTCCCTCATACTAGAAAGTAGAAAATACTTATCAGTACAATACAATTTTTTTTACTTTCAATTACTTTTTTTCTTTATATATATAAAGTTGATATAATAGTATTTTACTTGATGTGGCCGTTAAAATATTTTAATTATGGGAAAATTTAAATATTTTTTAAATTCAATGTGTAAGTCCATGTTGAGTAGAGACGTAATTACACATACATCTCATATTGGGTTTGTTGTTTTTGTAAGTAAGACTTCATATTCAAATATTAACAATACGTACATAAATATTTGCTAAGGAACAAGGTCCACAAATATAACTAGGATAACAAACCAAGACAAAAGAATCATGACAAAGGGCCTTCCCATGAAGGGAAACTAGGTCAAGTTTTAGAGATAGACATAACATACTAATAGTTTTGGAGCAACATATATACTAACAATTTATATAGTCGACTAGATAGATAATCAAAATAGAGAAATCTAATTTCATGAGATAAAGAATCCTAATATAGGACTTGAAAATAAATGTATGAATTCAAATTATCGGTTAGAATGGGGCACCTGGGGATCCCACGACCCAAAATTGTCCATGGAACCCATAACTAGAGAGGAACGTATATGCGACTGGCCTCGTAAAGGAAAGAAAAAGGATACATCATGGAATTTGATTAGTGATTGAATCGTATTCATTACAAAATTATTCTTCTCCTTGAGTGACTGCATCCTTTGTTTGAGCTAATTGAATCCCTGATCCTTAGGAATCATGCCAAATACACCATAGTCTTTGTGTGCCAGTAGAGTTCCCTAGTTCTAAAAAAATTATAATTTGTGGTTTTGGTACAACCATTGTGAGAAATAATTCCACAAACCGACTCTTCCACTTCCTCATATTCCTTATATTCCTTGAACATTCAATATTATTCCTCTAGTGTAGGCATGGTGTCACGATCATCCTGAGGGACAAATTGTTGATAGGAATTCGCTACTTCAACAACATCCTTTGTTGCATGCATATAGCAAGTAGGGGAGCACCTAGAGCTTCTACCATGAAGAGCCATGGGAGATGGGGGAGAGGAAAGAGAATCTAATAAAAAACAATAAGGGCCATAGAACCTATTTTTGCAAAACATAAAGTTGAAATCTATAACACAACATGGACCATGAACATTGAAGGATGAAATCCTCTCCTCATCCTTATCCAACTAAGATACATCATGCATGTGAGTTCTAGGAGTACCAAAATATAAACATTATGTGTCATCATAAGAAAATCCATCACTTCATGTCATGCAAGAGTCATCCCGCTCGTACCTGCGATTACCTTCTTGTCTGACTAAGAAAGATGTTATAGTATAACCATAAACCTTGGCACATGGGGCACTTCACGATGAAAATACATCCCCAAATTCCACCTCCCTTCCATTGACTGCATGGTGGGAATTTGGAAACCTATCCAAGGAATTGAAATCTACAAAGGCTAAATATTGACAAGCCTACTTTAGAGAAGGAAAACTGACATCTTCCCAGTCACAATTCAAATGCAGGGATGGCCTAGTGAAGCTTTCATTGGATAGAATATCAACAATTTTATCAGCCTCATGCAGAGCATGGGAGGTAATAATAGTAGAAATTAAAGGAATGAAATAGATAAGGATCGCTTGGAGAGCTTTAAGAGGAGAATTATTGGAAAGTTTGGATGGAGAGGAGCCATTCTGGAGTTTGACGAGCATTTGAATGATGAGTTTTGAGTATCATTCTACAAGAATCTTAGTGAAATGAAGGGAATTGGAAATATGAAGTTTTTAGACTAAAGCTTTGAGATATACCATATTTTTTGAGTAGGATCCAATGTGACCATAATAAATTTGAAAACTTTTACCTTAAGAATCCTGAAATACCCCGCCATAGCTTCCTAGTCCTATGTTACCTTTCAAAGAACCATCAAAATTCAGCTTGACAAAGTCCTAGTAGGGGGGGCGTAGGAGGAGAGATAAGAAGGAGGTAGAGAATGGAGAGAGGTATAAGGGTAAATAAGGAAAGGGGCGGGGCGAAAAGGGAGAGAAGAAACTATTCTTTTTTGTTTCATTTTATATCGTCAACATCCAAATTTTCATTAAGGACTATCTCTAGAATATTCATTTTTATTTTGAATGAAACAAGAGAAAGTTGTGAGGATTTTTTAGAAGATGTTTTGTTTCTTGTTTTTCCATGTTTATCATAACACAGACCCTAGGAAGAGATTCCAAATGAAATTTAGAATAGGGTTTTTAAAGTTGTTATATCCCCATGAAGAGATGATCTTTCTGATACAATATTTGATGTGATCTGAATGATGAAAATACATGATACCTTGATCCCATAAGAATATTCTATAGGTACATGAATTGAGTATATTTTTCAGGTAATCAACATCCATAAGGCACATTACACATAGAAATGGTCCAAAAAAAAATTCTCCAAGAATATGATCCCAAGAAAGAATTTTATGGTGAAAAACTAGCCTAAGAAAGGTAACCAATTTGGGCCAAACATTCCAATTAAATATGTTGTTCCATATATCCTCTGAGGGAAAATGTGAGTGATTTTAATCCAAGGAATATGTTTCTTGAAAATTGAATCATCCAATTGGATAATGTCCCCATATCAACTTATCCAGGAGAGAATAAATTTTCATTTTCCTATTTTGGAACTCAGAGAGAAAGGATGACAATATGGGGATATTTTGGAAAGGGATATGATCAAGTTCAATATTCCAAGAGTGCCAATAACAAGTGTTCATGTTAGGATGAAAATAATTATATACCTTATCAGCATGAGAAACTTTGAGAGGGTCCACGAGGGAAGCCAAATTTGGTCTAGACTGAAGAGAAGGGATTTGTTGTTAAGAGTCTTCCAAAAATAGGGAAAAACAAACATCTATAATTTCCTAAAAACTATGTGCTTGAAACAAATATTTATTTTTCCAAAATAGGCCCCCTTTTTTCTTGGGAAGATAGATAGTTTTCCAAGCAATTAAGGCCCATTTATTATCATATTCAACACCTTTCCATAAGAATTTTCATTGAATGGATTTGACTACATTAAGGATATGTTTAGGGGAATCAAGAGAAGAGAAGAGGTAAAGGGGAATAGACTAAAGGACAAATTTGCGAAGAAAAAAAAAACTCGCGATGTTGAGGAAGAAACTCTGGCTAGAAATATTCTTACCAAGGTGTGAGAGAATATCTTCCCAAAATAATTTATGAGAAGAAAAATATAAAAGGGGTGCAACGAGGTATTTGTATGGAAGGGATATCCTAGTAACACCAAGAATAAGGGAAACATGTAGGAAATAAATAGAAATAGGTGTATTGAAAAAGAATATCTAATATTCAAGTTGATTGATAGAGGTGTTATAAGATTCCATAAAGTCATCAAGGATTTTCTTAAAGGATATTCATTCTTTTTTATAAGACACACCCATTAACATAGTATCATCCATGAATTGGTTATGAGAGAGGAATGAATTAGAGTTATGAAACTTTAATCCCTCTAGATTTTGATAATGAATAGAATATTTAAGACAACACCCCTGCCCCTCTACCATAAGAAGGAAGAAGAAGGGTGATAGGGGATCACCTTGTTGAATGCCTCTTGAAGGATGAAAATGAGTGGAGGGAGCAACATTAATCAAAAGGAAGAAAAACTTAGAGGAGATACGGACCATAATCCATCTAACCCAATCTGTATGAGAGCCAAAGGCTAAAAGGACAACATTAATGTATTTCTAACTAATCTTGTCAAAATCTTTTGACATGTTTAATGTTATCAACATTCATAGGGTTTTGGTAGATTTCATAGAATGAATAACCTACCGGGATAGAATGATACTATCAAGAATATGATTCCCTTCTGCATATCCCAATTTCTTAGGGGGAATTAGGAATGTTAAACGATGTTTTAGTTGTAGGGAAATAACCTTCAATATTATTTTATAAGTGACATTGCATAAGTATATGGAGAGAAATATGTTCGGGTCAGTTAACTTATCTTCATTGCAGATGAGCGTAAGGAAGGTTTCATTGAGGGCTAGGAAAAAACTTCAAAATCTTTGTGATTCAAAAAAAAGGGCCCACACATCAAGTTTAACCACTTTCTAATAGTGGTGAAATAAATATGTGGTCAAGCCATCTGGTCAAGGTGGTTTTCCCAGGTCCATAATCATAACAACCACATAAACCTATTGAAGGGAAATGGGGCACATTAGGATAACATTATGATGAACCGTAACCAAGTGGGGAATGTGCCTGGTGATTTTAGATGACATATGATTTGTCTAGTTGAGGATATACAAGAAACTTCTGAAACAAAAATGTCATATATTTCCAAATATCATGATGGGAGGTAATATTTATACCTTGATATGAAGTGATATGGGTGATGCAATTTGACTGCTGATGTTGAATCATGGAGAAATGAAACAATTTGTATTTTCTTTCACCTTCCTTAATACAGTGAACATGAGACTTATGTCACCACATGATCTCCTCTCATTTTATTCATTGTTCAAGATAAATAGTTAAGTCTTTTTCCTATTAAACAAGTTCATCCGACCTACCATTAAGAATGATCTATTGATGATGGTTCTCCATTTTGTATTCTAGCTTCCACTGGGCTTGGAAAATGTTTCCAAATGTCGATTTTGTCCAAACCGTAAGTTGTATCTTGGGATTTATAATACATTGTTAGAAACCATACATAAGAGAGACATTTAAGATCTTGACATCATCCCACCATTTCTAAATATTACTGAGGAAGCTCGGGTGAGAAATAGCACAAATTTCAAATCTGAAAGGCCATTTGAGGGAGACACCTTAAACATCAATGTTAAGGAAAATGGGCCAGTGGTAAGAACTAGTAGTTGGAATAACGATTGTTTCCATATGAAGGCTTGAGAGCATGAGAAATTTAATGATCAATAGCCTATCTAGTCTACAAGAAACCTATTGAGATCCAACCCAACTATTATTCCATGTGAATAAAACATTGGTAGTTTCAATCTCTATGAGTCTTTAGTGTTGAATAAAACCATTGAAGGTCTCATTATTTGCCTCCATCCTATTAATGCCCCCATGTTTTCCTTCCAAAGAGGATATAAGCTTGAAATAACCTCCTATAATCAAGAAATGTTGTTCAACAAGTTCTGAAATATGTTGATTCTTATGAAAGAACTTAAATTTTTCATTGAGTTGATGGGGTCCATAGACATTAGTTATAAATCTTGATGTCTCAATGTCAACTGGTCATAATTTAGTTATTATGATACAATTTATACAGAAAAAATTGTCTATTAGAAAAGTATTTGGGTTCCAAAGGATGGCCAAACCTCTTGCCAATTCTTTGAAGTCAACAGTAACTAATATACTTTTTCTCCATAATCTAGGGAGAATATTGTCTATCACTTTTCTAGATCATTTCATGTGTTGCAGCACCACAGTGTCTTTTGTTTTTATTGTTAACTTGTTTTGTAAGAGTCTGTGTTTACTCTTACAATTCATTCATATGATATTAGAAGTATCAACTTCCACTGGATACTAGAAGAGTTTTGGAATGCATCTATGATCAATGCATTCTTACCTAAATTGACTAGAATGCCACCTATTTCATGTAGAAGTTAATCTTATTGTCTTGAAAACCAAGAGTATTATTACACCCAGGAGGTGAGGACACTCCCAAGGGGACTTTTTTGAATTTATATAGGTATCTATGAACCCATTGTATATTCTCTAGTGGAATATATTTCATGTCCTTCATAAGAACAACACCCACTATACCCTATAGATTTATTCCTTCTAGATCCATATCATCTTGGTCCTTGTCCAATCCCTCCTTTCCCTTAGAGAACATTGGAACATTTTCAAGGGGAGGAATATCAAAAGGATAACCTTAGGTATTATGATTCTTGGAGTCCTATAGATTGGGACATCAGTGAGGGGATTTGTGATTTTTAGGTTTTCCAGAGGAGGGATCCAAACCTGAAGTGAAGGCAATTCCTCAGGGATATAGCTAAGCATTTCAAAGTTCTTATGGATACTAGGTGACTTGGAGGATCTAGAGGATCTCGAGGGGCTAGCATTGTGACCAGGTAAGCAATGGTTAAAATTTTTGGTAAAACCCTCGTCATCTTTTTCAGGTTCATACTTGTTGACTTTGGCGGAGATGAGTAATGGGAAATCTCAGAAAATATTTCCATTCTCATGGTAGCATTGGAAATTAAAGGGGATAAATTGATTTAATGTAGTGCTTGGATCTAATAAGAGTCTTGATAGATGAGTCATATATATTTTGGGATGGGGACAAAGACATTCATGAAAATGCATTTCTTAGCAAAGGAATTGTAGCAACATTTATTAGTAGCTTCAAAAGACTTGACATAGGTACCCAGAGTGTTGCATATGCCTTCCACATCTTTTTCATCCAAGTATTCATGTGGGAGAGAGTAGAGGTGAACCCAAATAGGTGAATAAATAAATTCCTATTTATCTGCATTGAAATTCTTTGTCCAGTACCATATATTTAATCCCATATAAATAAAGAAGTATGGATGATTTTCAAATATCCTTTCCCAATATTTATGACCTTTAAAAATTGTAGTAAGAAACCCTTTCAATCATAGTTAATCATGAAATGATTCATGGGTTTCCAGCAAGAGTTTATCCATACGACTAGATCTTCCTCAGTTGTATATATACCAAGAAACTTACCAATGATATTGTGATCATTCATGAATTTCACATAGCTTCCAACCTGATTTGAGAAAATTTCATATCTTGGCATTACAACTTCTTTCAGTATGCACTATATTTAATTCCATCTTTGTGTTTCACCTTGAGATTGAGGGAGATATTCCATAATTTCATCTGCAAAGTGATTTGGACCTACACCATTGGTGTTGGGGGTAGAGAAAATTGGAGATGCTTCATGCGCCCAGGTGCCAAAGCTATTATAGCTGAGAGAAGAACCACTTAGAGGGGGTCTCAACCCCCACCTCCCGAGGGGAATAATTGGAGGAATTAGAGCCAATCAAGAATCAAGTTTTCACAAATACCCTAGGCTAGTAAAGTTACCTATACTTCCTATTACAATATTAAATCTATCTCATATTGGGTTGTAAAAATAAACTTTGTAATAAGAAACTTTTTATTTTCAATATGTATATATATATATATATATATATAAACAAACATTCAAATATTTTATTTATGGCTCATATTGAAAATTTCTTTTTTAATTATTATTTTTTAGATTCCACATGTCCAATCCATACTAAGTAGTGAAGAAATTACACATATCCCTCATACTGGAAAGTAGAAAGTGGTTATGGACATAATAATAAATTTTTACTTTCAACTATTTTATCTTTCTCTCTATATATAAATTTCATATAAAATTATTTTATTTGAGGTGGAAATTGAAATATTTTATTTATGGAAAACATTGAAACATTTTTAGTTATTAATTGTAATACACCTAGTCAAAACCCCAGTTGTACATATAAATGTAAATGTTTTATAGGATGGTGAGTTAGGATATTTTGGGCCAAGGTGCTTGTGTGGTTATTAGGTGGGAGAGCCTAGATGATAAAGGTTAGTGAGCTTATTTTTGTAATATGTAAACACTCATATTATTAGTAAAGTACATCATTGTTGTAGATCGACCCACAAATGAGTATGGGGGGATAAACTCCACTAGGAAGGGAAACAGGGGATAAGAGTCTTGGAAAGGGGATAAGGTAGGGGAACTAATCCCAATGGAATATTATATTAGTAATACTTAAAGATAAAGTAATGGATATGGGTATATCCTAAGTTCTAAAGTACGGACAATGGAGTCTGTTAGGTGCCAAGTGTCTTAAAAGATACATGCATATATATATTTGGGGACATAGTGTGAAAGGGGAGGTGATTCCTTCATGGAGGAAGCTGTGAATCATACCTTACTGTATAGGATTCTAACTAGGAACTTGTTCTTATACTAGACATATCATAATTTGGATTGAATAAGTGGGTTGCCAGGCCTATCAGATTGAAGAAGCGGGTTTTCTGGCCCGTGGAACAGAAGAAGTGGGTTGTCAAGCCCATGAGAATTCTCTTGAGGTGATAGAACTGCTAGGAATTGGTTTCCCAAGGTTCCAAACTGTACCTACAGAGATCTGATACTTCCTTTGTAGAATTTTGTTGAAGCCTCAGATGGGAAAAGAGGCAGCGAAAGGGTTGTTGAGTAGAGAAGGGGTACATTTCCTAGAGTGGGATAGGCATGTGGGGAATGAGTGACCATAGGATGTTAGTTTGAGTTGGCACCTATTTCTAAGTTTATAAGTTGTTAAATATACCCTATCTTGGTTAGACACCCTTTACCTAGGTGGAATTTAGCCCCAAATCGAGGGTGAGCCACTATTGAGAGTTATGAGCAATGCAGTCTAAGGATGGGAGGAATGTGGAAGGTATTCATGTAGTTGGTGTTTATTTCCTAAGATAAGTGTCATTCATGTGTTTATTTCAATTACTATGTGTGTGCAATTATGAGTTTTTCTCATGGAATATCTGTTGTTAAATTATATATCTGAATTGTTTTTGTTGCATGCATGATGTTATTATATCTTCTTAACTCTGTTCATACGTAACATTTATTATTCAATTTTATGGTTTCAGAATTATACCTAATTTTGCATGATGTGACCCAACCTGGGTGGCTGGGTACATTACAAAGTGGTACTAGAGAAAATGTTTGTTGATCTGTTGGTAATGGAGACATTACAAAGTGGTATCAAAGCCCAACTTTCAACACTAAGCCTTCATGGGCCATTTAGAAGAGTGCATAAGTGAAATTACAAGGTTTGCAAGAAAAATGTTGGATAGAATGTCAGGAATATACCATTTGCAAATTGTTTTACAAAAATGTTTATGATGTTCTCGTCGTGAAAGCGTGAGAAGCCGTGTGAAATTGGGCCAAATCCAAAATCTTTTTTGTTAACAATCCTGGGGAATTTGTTAAAATTTGTCCAAGAATGAATTTTTCCTTATTTTAGTCTCTTTCTGAGAAAATTTTGAACTCTTATTGGTCGAATTTGAAGTCAACAGAAGACTATGGATGATTGAGTGAAATTGGTTAAATAAATTTCCCAATTCACGAAGGAATTGAAAAAACATTCATGACGAAAATGTTGACTCACTGTGAACCCAACTAATTGGTGGATCTATAGGTTGAATTTGTGTTTAGTGGAGTGAAATTGAATAAATTTAATGGTTGCAGAGAGACCATGGTGAAATGGAATGAAATTGGGAAAAAGCCCCAATTTCCTGCAACTAAATAATGGAAAATTCGAAGTGAAAGAGTCGAATTTGAAAGTAGCATACAAATGTATATATACATTGATTGAATTGGTTGTATTAATATTAGTCACAGAGCTGTAATGATTCCCAAGAAGGAATTTCATTTTTGGGTGAATTTGAGCATTTTTGGAATTTTGGAAAATAGGAGAGATTGGAAAAATTCTGGTATTTTCGTTGTACGCTGACGTCAACATGACATGGGGGGGGGGAACATGCTATATGACATGGTGGAAGGTGATTTATACTACCATGGTGGCAGGTACATGGCGGTAGGGATATGAAAATAATCTAAGTGTTGGATTTATTCTTTTGGGAGTCTAGGAGTCCACAAGTCCATGAGCCTGCAAGTCCGTAAAGACGCAAAAAGTGGCTAAGTGTTGAGACATATGATGATTCTGTGAGTTTGAAGAAATGGAAGAAATTGTTAAGTGTTGATAATTTTTAGACATACATATGAAAGAAAAGTTACAAGATTGACATTTTGTGAGTTCGCGAGTCCATGAAGATGGAAAAATGGTTAAGTGTTGGGACTTATTATGAGTCTATAAGTCTGCAAAGAAAAAAATAGTGGCTAAGCGTTGAGACTTAAGATGAGTATGTGAGTCTGAAATTCCGCGAGTATGACGAAGTGGAAAAATGGTTAAGTGTTGAGAATTTTCAGATGGACTTATGAAAGAAAGGTTACAAGTCCATGAGTCTGCATAGATGAAAATAATCTAAGTGTTGGATTTATGATTTTGGGACTCCGCGGGTCCACAAGCCCATGAATCCGCAAGTCCACAAGGATAGAAAAATGACTAAGTGTTGGGACATATGATGAGTTTGTGAGTCCATGAAGATGGAAAAATGGCTAAGTGTTGATACTTATGATGAGTCTTCCAGTCTGCGAGTTCTTGAGTCTGAAGAAGTGGAAAAATGGTTAAGTGTTGAGACTTTTCGAATGGACCTATGAAAGAAAGGTTAAAATACCTTGAGTCCGTGAGACCACGTGTTCGAAGAAGTGGAAAAATGGCTAAGTGTTGGGACATATTATGAGTCTGTGAAGTTAGAAAAACGACCAAGTGTTGGGACTTATTATGAGTCTGTGAGTCCACAAAGATGGAAAAATGGATAAGTGTTGGGACTTATTATGAGTCAGTTAGTCTGTGAAGATGGAAAAATGGCTAAGTATTGAGAGTTATGATGAGTTTGTGACTTTGCGAGTCCATGAGTTTGAAGAAGTGGAAAAATGGTTAAGTGTTGAGACATATGATGAGTTTGTGAGTTTGTGATTCCAAACAAGTGTAAACAAATGGTTAAGTGTTGATACTTTTTGGATGAACTTATGAAAGAAAGGTTACAAGACCGTGAGTCTATGAGTTCACAATTCTGGGAGTCTGAAGAAGTGGAAAAATGGTTAAGTATGGGAAATCTTCATATGGAGTTATGAAAGGGAGAGTTATGTTTGCATGAGTTTGTGATTCCATCAGTCTGTGAGTCACCATAGATGAAAATAATATAAGTATTGAGAATTTTCGGGTGGACTTATGATAGGAAAAAGTAAGCACTCATGAGTCCATGAGTTCGAGAGTCTGTGACTCCTCTTAGATGAAAAATAATCTAAATAAGTAAGCACTCATGAGATTGCAATTCCATGATTCCATGAGTCTGAGAGTCTACGATTCATCTTATATGAAAAATAATCTAAGTGTGGGATTTATGTTTCTATGAGTCCATGGGTTCATGAGTCTGCGAGTCCGCAAGAGTGAAAATGGTTAAGTATGGGCACTCTTCAAATGAACTTGTGAAAGGGAGAGTTATACTTCCATGATTCTGTGATTCCAAGAGTCTACATAGATGAAAATAATCTAAGTATTGATAATTTTCTGGAGGATGCCTTAAAGAAATAATTTTGATACATTATTGTAACAAAATCATATGAAATTTTATGTAATTGTAAATTATTAATCCTAACAAATTTTGTTGGCTACACATTTTCATAGTTAACAACATTTATATCAGAACAAGATCATCACAAAGTTCAAAATCATGGAATATGCATAGGGGGATTCCAACCATGAACATGAGATTAGAGGGATGTATGTTAGTATGAATAATGAAGTTATGGATTCAAATGGACATGGAGAAGGTAAGGGATATAGAATGAATTTGGTAGAGACTATAAAATTTCTGCAAATGGATGTCCATAGTTATAAAATTGTTAATGAGAGGCTTATGAAAGCCAAGGACCAACAGGAATACTTCAAAATCAAGTTATTGCAAAGATTGGATAAAATAGAGAAAAAGATGGGACCAAGGATATTGATTCAAGCAGATCAAGGAGTCATAGGTCTCGCAATGAGAGGGGAAGAACAATAAGTGTTGGAAAGAATCACAACCACTCTCCAAGGCATTCAACTAAGAGAGAACATAGAAGTTAAATTCCATCCCCTATTAGTAAGCATAATAAAAGGTATGAAGTGGATGAGCTACAAGGGGAAATGAACAAAATTAATCCTCCTGCATTTTATGGTGAGAACAAGAAGGATGAGGATGTAGAGACATGGATACTAGGCATGAGGAAGTATTTTCAATTGCATAACTACTCTTCACAAGTAGAAGTAAGAATTTCCATTTATCATCTCAAGGGAAAAACATCAATGTGGTGGGATGAATTTGTGTAGGTACAACACATTGATGAGAAGAAGGTCACTTGGATGGAATTCAAGAGGTATTTCCAAAAGAAATACTTGACTAAGAGATGTTATGATAAGAAAATGAAAGATTTCTTTGAACTCAAGCTTGGGGATACGACCATAGATGAATATGAAATTAGGTTTTTAGAGTTGTTGAAGTACGTTTCTTTCATCAAGGATGAGAAACTTAAGATTTATAGGTATTTGAATGGGCTTCCATCATCTATCAGTTTTAATATATAGTATGATGATACAAAGAAATTATACGAAACTTTAATAAGGGATAAATTCCTTTATTATCAATGTAAAGGAAGAGCAACTTATCGAAAATCTTGCTCATAAAAAAAAAAATGAAGCGAGACGGACTGTCATCGCGGCTAGGGTCCAAACCCTAGCCGCCGCTCTGGGTTTCCGATTGTAGGGGCATGGATTGAAGCTGCCAATCAGGGTAAGGGCCGCGGTTCGGAGTTCTATAGAGCGTCTCCCCTGTGAGTACGCGTTTTGGAGCAGTGATCTCACCTTTGCGCCTTGATCCGTATCAAATTTGCTTGGAGAGGGGCGCGACCTTCGTCTGTAGCAGGAGAGCGTCCTTTGCCGCGGATCGACATTCGTTTGCATGCGTTTTTGGAAGCCGTGGTCTTGCCTCTGTGACCTGCTCCGTTTTCTTGGGTGCTAGTGGTCGCCGCCCAGCTACGATGGCCCCAGATCCGACTGTCGAGTTGGAAGAAGACCCTTTGGAAGCATTCAAAATATTAGTCCGATCGGCAAGATCTAAACCCAAGCCTGCTCTCTCATCTAAGTTTGTTAAGAAGATGGAGGAGATCCCCTCTCTGGAGCTATCTCCAGAGGACCCTTGCAGTCTTGGCCTCCTTCTAGCAGAAAAGGCCCTCATCGGAAAGTTTACGGGGTTATGGCCCAGCCCCAAAATGGTGGGGGCATGGATGGAGGATCGTTGGAAGATGCTGGTACAGGGAGAAGTTTCTTTGTGCACAGTAGGCAGGGGATTTTTTGTCTTCAGTTTCTCGAGGAAAGAGGACCGTGATCTAGTTTTCAGATCAAGACCCTATTTCATGGGGTCGAGAGGGTTGTTCTTAGCCCCCTGGACTCTTGACTTCAATCCCGGAGACAAGATCACAGCAGCCCCTGTTTGGGTTAGGTTGCCTCATCTTCCCTTGCATCTCTGGGGGATAAGATCTCTCGAGGACATTGGAAATAAGCTTGGGCGTTTCCTGGTCAGGGCGGAGCCGAAAGGGGATCAGTTTTCCTGCGCCCGTATTTGTGTTGAGGTTAACCTCAAGAAATGACTTCCGGAAGCCATTAAGCTCTCTCTGGGGGAATGGTGCCATATCCAAGAGCTGGACTACGAGCATATTCCTTTTAAGTGCCTCCGATGTCATGCTTACGGTCATTTCGCAAAAAGCTGCCCCAAATCCCCTGAGGAGCCGGGACCAGTCAAAGAAGATGATTTTCAGCTAGTAACTAACCGACGAAGGCATCCAAGGCGAAAGGATCCTCTAGCCCAGGCTCCGAAGGCCACACACTCAGAAGAGGCAACTCTAGAAAACAAAAATAGCTTTGATGCGCTGAAGGAAGATGAAGCCCTAGAACCAGAAGCAACAGTAGGTATGGAAGATCCCCCGGCAGACGAAAGCCTTCCGGATCCCACCCCCCCAGATTCAGTAGCAGTGAGAGAAACTCGGGCTTCAGCACCGAAACCCTCTGCCTTTGCAGGCCTGGCTATTTCAGTCCCCCCCAGTGGCTCTGTGGAAACTTCTGAACCTGAAGACAATTCAGTTCCGTCTCAACCCCTTACCCGAGGGCGAAAGACCAACAAAGCGCGCAGAGAAAAGGAGGCGGCCTCCAACATTTCTTTAGTCTCTCAAAAAAAATTGGATCCCTATATTAAGGGGAAAATTTCATCCCCCTCGGTTTAATGCTCTGCTTTTGTCTTTTTCTATGCTCACAGTTTGTGAGAATTTACTCATGTATGCAATTTTTGTCATTTTCTCGATTTAGCTCAAGAAGCAGATGGGATTGGTCTCCCAAGACATTAACAAGAAGGTTGGCAGCACTGTTAGAGGTCACCAACCTTCTTCAGATTTGTAACTCCCTGATTCTGGCTTGCCAGAATGCCACTTAATGCAACGTAACCGTTCTTGTCAAAAAAAACTTATCGAAAATCTTGGGAAGATAAAAATAAAAGCATGATGGAACAAGGGAAGAAGGGAACTAAGCCACGATTCTTTAGAAATAATATTCAGGGACATGTAACTTATAAAGAACACAAAATGACCGAAACATTGGAGAAAATACCAAGGAAACCACCTATCCCATGTTGGGGATGTAAGGGAGATCATATGTAGCGATATTTCCCTCACAGAGGTGAAACCGTGAGGATTGCTCGCAATGTACATCAAGATGATACCGTGGGGGACATGGGCAGAAATGTACCTAGGATCTACACATCCTTGGATAACAAGAAATATTATTTCCAATCACATATGATTGAAGTGAAAGGTAAAATTAACAACCAACCCATTTCTATCATAATTGATTCACGAGCTAGTCACAACTATCTAGATTCTAAGATAGTGGAAATATTTAATTTTCCAAGAAGCAAGCTTGGATCATCTTGGTTGGTGCATTTGGCCAAAGGAGCTAAAAGGAAAATTACTGAGATGGTTAAGGAATGCGTAATGGACATGAATGGATTGAGCACCAAGGTAGATTTGAACATCATACCTTTAGGTTACTATGACTATGTAATTGGTATGGATTGGTTGGACCAACATCATGTTGTCCTTGACTGTTATAGTAAGGAATTTACTTGCTTGGATGAGAAAGGGAATTTAAGGACAATACAAGGAATTCCCAAGGTAGTAAACCTAAGATAAATTTCATCCTTGCAGCTAAAGATGAGTTACAATAAAGGGTGTCAAATATTTGCAACACATATGGAAGAGATACCTAAAGATAAGGTACCAAATATTGAATATTATGCATTCCTAAAAGAGTTTGAAGATGTATTCAAGGAAATACTAGGATTTGCACCAAAGAGGGATATTGACTTCTCCATCAATATGTAGTATTCCATATATAAAATAGTATGCAGAAAAGAAATATTTTAGCTAGAAAGGGAAGAACACAATGATATAACCAAAACAATACCAGAATAATACCAGAATAACACCAGAAAGAGCACCTTGATTAATGATAGCAATGTTCACTTGTCTCTTCGAGGGAACAACCTCCAACAAAGAAGAGCTCTATTACAATAATATCCAAGACAAAACTTCTCATACCCTATATTCCTATGTATACTAAATCTGTATATCCAAAAGAACAATGTAGAGGAAGATCCTTCTAGAAGAGGAAGCTTCTATTAGTTATTATTACATTTTACTTATTCTTCCTTATTGATAGGCCTTATTACTATCGCCCTTTATTAGATGGAAAATTATTATTCTACCTACGTGAGGGAGGGAGGCTATGTCCCTAAGATGTACTCCCCCTTAAAAAAAACCTTGTCCTGAAGGCTTGAGATGAGGAAATTGTTTCAGAATGGTAGATGGTTCCCAAGTGGCTTCTGATGGAGTTGTATACTTCCATTGGACTATCACTTCCTTGGTTGTGCGCTAACGCAGATAACGGTCACACTGGTCCAAAACTGCTTGTGGATGCAACCAGATGGATTCTTATTCATCCAACTCGAGAAGGCTGGTTTGAGTTTGGCACTTAGTTCGAGTCACCTTCTTTAAGCATGAGACATGAAAAAAATGATGGAGCTTAGAATGACTTGGAAAAGATAACTGATAGGTGACTTGTAAGGTGCCAGTTTATGACAATGGTCAAACTTGAGGGAAGTTTTCTTATAAGTTTGCAGTCAAAGAAACACCTGGTGTCCTTCAACAAATTGACATTTAGAGCGACCTTGATCTTCATGTTGCTTCATGTGATTATGGACCATGACCAAATTCTCTTTAAGGGTAAGAGGAATAGTCTCTCAAACTGTAAGTGTTTGATCAACCTCCCGGATCTTAGAGACACCTGTCATGTATGAGAGAAATGAAGGTGGTTTTGTCCATATACTGCTTCAAAAGGTGTCATGCGGGTAGTTGTATGGTAAGAAGTGTTGTACCACCATTCAACTAGTGGTAACCATTGAGCCCATTGATTTTTCTTTTCTGATGAAAAACACCTCAAATATGTTTCCAAACACTTGTTGACAGATTTAGTTTGACCATCATTCTAGGAATGATAAGTTGTGCTCATATGTAAGTGGGTACCATGTAGCCTGAATAATTATTTCCAAAATTCATTGGTGACAGTGGCGTCTCGATAAAAAAGAATAGAATGAGGCATCCCATAAAGCTTGAATACCTGATCCTTGAAACTTTGATCTACATTAGAGGCGTTAATGGGTGTTGAAGAGAACATAAATGAGCATACTTGGAAAGACAATCAACGAACACCATGATGACTAATTTATTGCTTGATTTAGGTAATCCCACAATAAAATCCATAGAGATATCCCTCCAAAGAGAAGGTGGAATCGGAAGCGGTTGTAGTGTGATAGGATATTTGACCATTTCTCCCTTGTTGCATTGAAAACATCAAATTCTACCACAAAATTCTGAACATACTGTTTCATACCATCCTAGAAAAAAGAACGTTTGAACCGGTCATAGGTTTTTATAAACCTTGAGTGCCCAACTATGGGTGTAGCATGAAGCTCAAAAAGTACCATGGATTTAAGTTGTGATTGTTTACTTAAATACAAATGACCTTTGTATAAAATATCATCATTATGACAAGAGTACCGTAGGGAAACTAGAGAATTGGCTTGCAATTGTTGAATCAAATGTGAAATTTTGGGATCTTGTAGCCATTCCTGGTGAACCTCTTGGAGCCAATCTGGTACAATGAAGGAAAGGGAAAAAAGCGACCCTTCATCTTCATATTTTCTTGAAAGTGCATAAGCAACCACATTGCCTTTACCTTTCTTATAAATGATCTCATAATCACATCCAAAGAGCTTAGTCACCCATTTTTTATGCTCCGGGGAGGAAGGGCGTGGTTCCAGAAAATACTTGAGGCTTTGATGGTCTATCTTAATTTGGAAGCACTGCCCCAATAGATAAGGGAACCAAAGATCCACTGCATGCAGAATAGCCAACATTTCCTTTTCATAGATTGACTGGAAAAATGTCACTTTGAGAGTTTTTTTATGGTAGAGGCCAAAGGTCCACCATATTACATAAGGATTACTCCAATTCCTCTCCCTGAATCATCACGTTCCAATAAAAATTTCTTTGTGAAATCAAGAAGGGCCAAGAATGGAGTGGTGGACATGGAATCCTTAGAGGTTTGAAATGGATGATCAACTACAACAGTCCAAGCGAAATAATTCTTTTTAAGGAGAGAAGTGAGAGTTTCCACCATCTTTACATAATTCTTAACAAGCTTGCGATAATAGACTGCTAAACACAAAAATCCATGAAATATTTTGAGAGTCTTTGGGTGAGTCCAATCATGAATAGCTTCAATATTTTTAGGATCCACCCTGACACCTTCCTTGCAAACAATATGATCCAAGTAATCGACTTCTGAGGCACCAAATGAAAAATTAGATTGTTTGAGGAAAACTTTGTGTTGAGAGAGTAGATGTAGAACTTGATCTATATGAGAAATATGGGTTTTCCAGGATTTACTATAGATGAGGATGGAAGACATGATTCATGAGGCTTTGGAAAGTGGAGGGAGTGTTACACAAGCCAAAGGGAATGATAAAAATCTCATACTGGCCCTCATGAGTTCAAAATGAAGTCTTAGGAATGTCCTCCTTGTTCATATGTATCTGGTGGTATTCAGAACAAAGATCAAGCTTAGTAAAGAATTGGGCACGACTCAATTCATCCAAGAGGTCATCAAGGACAAGAATGCAGAATTTTTCTTTGATGGTGAGTTTGTTGAGGGCGTGGAAGTCAGGGAACATGCACCAAGATTTGTCTTTCTTAAGGACCATGACCAACGGAGAAGAGTAGGGATCATACTAGGATGGATAACACCTTCGGTGAAAAATTATTGAACAATTTTCTCAATTTAATTTTTTTTGGAAAAGGGATGGCGATAGGGATGAACATTGGGACGAAGGTTGTCGGGGACAACGGGAATGGAATGATCATGAACACCACAGGAAGGAGGAATTCTATGGGGACTCGAAAAACAAACATGATGTTTGGAGAGGATGGATTAGAGGTCCTGTGACACAGAGGGTGTCTTAGTGGTGTGAATGCCATGGAGTTGTGAAATAATGTGATAATGACCTTTTTTTAGGATCTTTTCCATGCGATGGGAACTAATTATCTCTAGAGAATTGGTGGTATTTCCTTGGAACGTATATTGTTAGCCCTCCTGGGTGAATTTCATAGTTAATTCCTTAAAATCCATGAGAATGGGACCTAGAGTCCTTAGTCATTCGGCACTCAACACAATTTCACAACCTCCCATGTCAATAGAAAACATATGAGATTTGATGTGGTACTAACCAATTTGGAGATGCACATTTTCACAACGCCCCCCAAATTTCATGGACCCACCATTGGTGGTCATGATTTTAGAATTATTGATGACATGGATATATTTATTAGTTGCTTGGGAAATGCTACGATGAATAAAATTATGGGTTCTTCCACTATCAATAAGGATGATGACCTTCCTATGCTTAATGTAACTAATTATCTTGAGGGTTTGGGAAGCAGAGAACCTAGTGAGAGAATTCATGGAAATGACTGATTCAAATTCGAGAGGGTCAGAGGGTGGGGTCATGTCAGTGGGTTCAGGTGACTTAGCCATAGGGGGGGCCTTGAAATCATCTTTTGAAACATCCTCGGAGATGGCCATAAAAATATTTTGTTCTTTACACTTGTGCCTAGGAAAATATTTGTTATCACAATTATAACAAATATATTTGAGTTCGCGTTCAACAATTTATGTCATGGTTAATTTATGGATATTTAGTGAGGTGGAAGGAGGAGTGGGTGCGACTGGTTTAGGACGAGGAATAAAGGAAGGTTTTCGGGTTTGATAAGATCCAACCTATTGTGCGTCCTTAGCTCTTTTAGTAGCTTCCACCCAACTCTGAGGCTGATCCATGAGGACATGGGGACAAATATCATCCTCGAGGACACTGATAAAACATTCTTGGAGAAAAAACATCAGACCTGCCCTCTGTACAGAAATACAATCACTCAAAAGTGGCTATAAAGTCTTCCACTGTGCCATATTGTTTCAACTTTTTCAAATGGCCTAAATGGATCATGTCAGTGTTTCCAAGCCACAAATTGTGTCCAAGACACATATCCTTGGTGGGAATTATTTCTACATTTCCACCGTTAATGGTCAACGTTCTTGATCTATATGGAGAAGACCATACCATAGTTTTTCTAACTCATCTGTAATGCCATACAAAGAGAAACAATGTTCCATTTGAGTTGCCCAACTAGTGGGATTCGAGCCATCAAATTTTTTCACATCCACACGTGGAAGGTGTAGGTCACATTGAAAGTGATGGGGATGAAAAGTTGGGGAATTAGAGGAAGTTTCACCTTCAAAGTGAAAATGTGGGTCATAGGAGGGAAGATTTGTAGGGATATTCATCTTGGCGCATATCGTTCTAGTGGAGGATGCAAGTTGGGTAGCGAGGTCCCGTTTGATGGTTTCCATTTTGACGTCTATGGAGGAATGAATGTTTTTATTAATGGTGGAATTTTTTTTTCCTATGGAGGAATGAATTTTTTTATTCATGGTGGAAAAATTGGCACAGAGTTGCCTCACTTCCTATTGTGTCTTTGTGAAATTAGAGGACAAGGAATTGAAGCGAGCTTCCAAGTATTGGCTACAGGTGTGGGCCATGATGAAAATGAAAAGGGACAGGTGGGAGCACATAGAAAATGGGTTATGGGTGAAGTGTGTCATGACGATCAAGGTGATGAGGGAATCCAATGGGGTAAGGCCCAAATAAGGGTGTTGGAAGGGGATCGGGTCCACGAAAAAACAAAATTGCTGAAAAATTATAGGTATGATTGCGATAAGGGAGAAGAAAGGAATCCATCAGGATAGGGCTCAAATAATGTTGCCAACAGGATCCAAACTTTTTCTTTTTACTCTTGCAAAGTTATACTCCGATATGAAGAATATTTTATTGTTGATATGCCCAAATTATTAATAGGAAGAAATGTGTAGTAAGTTTGCAACCCAAATGCAAGAGGCACAATTGGGTGGCAATAGATCTTGTCTTTTCTATTTTTATTTCCGTCCCAAGGGTTAGGGTATGAAGGGTTTCTACAGACAAGGGTTTTCCATTTTCTATATATCTCTGATATACGTGCGAGGTCCAATAGTAGTACTCAACCTAATATCTCAGGGAACCAACTAAGAAGGCTAGAGCATGCCCTTAGTCATACTACCTGAACACCCAGGTAGTAGAGAACATCTTTCTGAGTGTTGTTCTTGGTGGCACTATAGCAGTCAAGCGACTGATCATTTTATCTATGGAGGGATTCAGGAGATCTAGGTTGATATGTATACATGTGTTGTCTGATGCACTACCACTCGAAGGGGTACCAACAAGGGTTAAAAGGGTGGCCAACTTGTATTTCCTACATGTATGACTCCCTGACCATGGGTTTATGCAAGTAATGACATATATCTATAGATTTAAGACTCCAGACTACATCTCTACCTTGAAAAAACATTAACCCACAATTTTCTACCAAGGAAAGTGCTTTGATACCACTTGTAGTATTCAAGATATAAAATAGTATGCATAACATAAATATTTTAGCTAGAAATGGCAGAACACAATGATATAACCATAAAAATACCAGAATAACACCATAAAGAGCATCTTGATTAATGATAGAAATTTTCAATTGCCTCTTCAAGGGGGAAACCTCCACCAAAGAGGAGCTCTATTACAATAATATACAAGAAAAAACTTCTGATACCCTCTACTCCTATTTATACTAAATCTGTTTATCCAAAATAACAATCTAGAGGAAGATCCTTCTATAAGAGGAATATTCTATTAGGTATTCTTACATTTGAATTATTCTTCCTTATTGATAGGACTTATTAATATTGGCCTTTATTACATAGAAATATTATTCTACCTACTTGACGAGTTAGGGAGGTTAGGTCCCTAACACAATATGGTGTCGGGAGCAACTCTAGTATCTAAGACTCCTTACAGGATGAATACACTAGAGATAAAGGAATTGCAAATGAAATTCGAACAACTTCTAAAAAGGGGGTACATATGCCCAAGTGTGTCACCTTGTGGTTCACCAGTATTACTTGTAAAGAAAAAGGATGGAACTTTGAGACTTTTCATAGACTTCAGGAAGTTGAGCAGGGTAGCTATGAAGAACAAATATCCTTTGCCTAGGATAGATGACCTCTTTGATCATCTCAAAGACGCAAAAATATTCTCCAAGATTCATCTCAGGTCAAGCTATCATTAGGTAAGAATTAGAGAAGAAGACATCAACAAGAATGCCTTTAGAATGAGGTATGTCCATTATGAGCTCACAATGGTGCCATTTGGGTTGTCAAATGCACCAACTATCTTCATGTGTCTCATGAATGGTATATTAATGAATTACTTGGATAAGTTCATCATTGTCTTCTTGGATGATATTTTGGTAAATTCTAAGTCCAAACAAGAGCACAAAAAAAACTTCGGAATGGTGTTATAGTGATTAAGGGAGAATCAATTGTATTCCAAATTGAGCAAGTGTTCATTCTACGGGAAGAAAATTCATTATTTGTGCCATATCATTTTAAAGGAAGGGATAAAAATGGATATAGAAAATATAAGGTCCATTAAGGGATCACAAAAACCAAGGAATGTCTTGGAGGTGAGGTCATTCATGGGCTTTGTAGGTTACTATAGTATATTTATTTAAGGATCCTCAAAGATTGCACACTTAATCACTTCCTTGTAAAAGAAAGGTGTGAAGTTTGAGTGGACATTGGATTGTGAAAGGAGCTTCCAACACTTGAATAAATTGTTAACAAGTGCTCCAATACTAAGGATTGTTGATCCAAATGAAAATTTTATTGTATGCACTGATGCATTTAAATAAGGACTAGGTGGAGTCCTTAGTCAGAATGGGTATGCGGTGTGCTATGAATCAAGGAAGTTGAAGGAGCATGAATTCCTTGCAACTTTTTGTGTTTTGCAACTTTTGGAGATAAATGTGGGTTGTTTATCATGCAAACTTAGTATGTACGTGGGTTTTCTAGTATGAAACATGCATGTGTACATGGGAAGTAGTGCAACAGGGCATGTACGTGCTCCAAAAAATGGTTTTTTAAAGAGAGATCCTCAACAATAATTTGGAAAATTATGCAAGTAGAAAGGCCAATGCCATGTATGCATAGGTAGGGAATTTTAGGGTTATAAAATATGTGGAGGAACTGCCTCATGGGAAACATGCTTTAGTTGAGGATAGACAATAGTGGTCTGAAATATTTATTTGGAAAACCAACTCTAAATGCTAGGAATAACAGGTTGTTAGAATTACTCAATGAATATGATTATGATATAAAACATATCAAATGTAAAGAGAAAAATGTGTTTGATTCACTTAATAGGAGGGTGCATGAGATGCATGCTACAACTATTAGCATGTACCAATCATATTTGAAGGATAGAATTTTGGAAGCTGTAAAATCAGATTTACAGTACATGGATAGAAGGAAAAAATTACAGCAATGTATTTTGCAGCAGAAAAGTGAAATATACAAGTTGGAAAAGGGTGACATTCTCATGTATAGTGGAAACATTTATGTGCCAAATTATCAATAATTGAAAAAACTGATTTTAAAATAAATGCATAATGTGCCTTATGATGGACATCCATACTACCATAAAACTATTGCAGCTATCAAGAGCCAATACTACTAGTCGGGGATGAAGAAAGAAGCTATTGATTTTACTTCCAAATGTTTGCAATGTAAAAAATTCAAGGCTGAGTATAGACACCCAACTGGTCTGCTACAACTATTAACCATTTTTTAGTGTAACTTAGAATTTGTAACAATGGATTTCATCACCAGGCTACCCAAAACAACCAAGAAACATGATTCCATCATGGTGGTGGTGGACAAGTTGCCCACTTTATTCCAGTAAATCTCACTCACAATGAAATCAACATTGTTGATATTTATATGAGGTAAATTGCTCGACTATATGGTATACCTAAGACCATTGTGACTAACAGAGACCCAAAATTTACCTCAAATTTTTGGAAATGATTATTCAAAGGATTTGGAACCAATCTAAACTTTAGAATGACCTATCATCCATAGTCGTATGGAAAAATAGAGAGATTAAATCAAGTGATTGAAGATATGTTGAGGATGTAAGTAATGGATAAACCATCCAAATGGGAGCAGTACTTGCATTTGGTGGAATTTTCTTATAAAAATGGGTATCATTAATACCTAAAGATGGGCCCATTTGAAGCCCTGTATGGAATAAAGTGTAAGACATCGGTAAGTTGGGACAACCCCGTGGACATAGCAGTGGTTGGGACAGAATTACTCAGGGAAATAGAAGAGAAAATGATGAAAAATAAATATATTAAAGGTTTCCCAAGATAGGAAAAAAAGCTATGCCGATAGAGACATAACCCACACAGAATTTAAAGTGGGTGATAGTATGTTCTTAAAAGTAAAGGCCAAGATAAGTTCCCTGAAATTGGGAAATTGTTCAAAGATGGAAGCACGTTATTATGGGCCATTTGAAACCCTAGAAAGGATTGGGCCTATAGTATACATTCTTTATTTGCATGCATCAATGTGTATTCATAATGTATTCCATGTATCATTGCTTAAAAATAATGTAACTGATGCTAATAATGTCATTTATTGGAATGTGGTTCATGTGGAGTAAGAAGGTGACTTTCAAGTGAATCCCGTGTGCATATTGGACTGAAAGATCAAGCAACTTTGTAATCAAGCCATATGGCTAGTAAAGTTCCAATGGACCTGGTACAGTCCTGAGGATGCAACTTGGGAACATGAACAGGACATGCAAGAAGAGTATCCACATAATTTGGAAAAATATTAAAGTTTTGATTGTATATGTGTATATAATGCACTTAGTACAATGCATAAATAAAGGGGAAGGGAATGTAATACCCCTAGGTTGAACCCCAATTGTACATATAAATGTAATTTTTTTATAGGATGGTGAGCCATAATATTTTAGGCCAGGGTGTCTATGCATTTATTAGTCTGGAGATCCTTGATGATAAATGCCAGTGAACCTATTTTTGTAATATGTAAACACTCATATTATTAATAAAGTACATCACTATTGCAGACTGACCAACAAATGACTATGGGGGGGGGCGTAAACTCCACTAGGAAGGGAAATGGGGGTTAAGAGTCTAGGAAAGGGGCTAAGCTAAGGGGATTAATCACAATGGATTATCATATTAGTATTCCTTAATGATAAAGAAATGGATATGAATATATCCTAAGTTCTAAAGTAGGGACAGGAGAGTCCCTAGGGTGCCAAGTGTCTTAAAATACACATGGGTATATATATTTGGGGACATAGTGCGAAAGGGGGAATGATTCCTTCATATAAGAATCTGTGAATTGTACCTAATGGTACTAAATTTTAATGAGGAACATGTCTTTGTACTCATTATCTCAAGAGTTGGATTGAAGAAGTGGATTTTTAGGCCCGTGGAATGGAATAAGTGGGTTTTCAGGCCCATGAGAATTCTCTCCAGATGAGAGAACTGTTGGGAATTAACTTCCCAAGGTACCAAACTGTAGCTACAGGGATCTGAGACTTCCTTTCCATCTTGTTACGGAAGCCTAGGAAGGGAAGTGGGGAAACCAAAGGACTGTTGAGTAGAGAAGGGGAACACTTACTACGGTGGGACATACATGTGGGGAATGAGCTACTGTGGGTTTTTAGTTTGATTTGGCACTTGTTTCTAAGTTTATATGATGTTAAAGAGACCTTATCCTAGTTAGAAAGACTTTACCTGAGTGAAATTTATCCCCATCTTTGGGGCGACCCACTACTTAGAGTTATGAGCAGCGTGGTTTACGGATGGGAGGAATGTGAAAGGTCTTCATGCAGTTGGTATTTATTTCTTGAGATAAGTATAATTCATGTGTTTATTTCAATTAATTTTTTTTTGCAATTATGAGTTTATATCATGGAATATTTTTTGTTAAATTCTATATATGAATTTTTTTTGTTCCATGCATGTTGTTATTATTTCCTCTTCACTCTGTTCATATGCATAATTTATTATTCAATTTAATGGTATACAAATTCGTAATTTTGCATGAAGTGGCCCAACCTTGGTGGCTGGGTATATTAAAAAGTGGTATCTGATAAAATTTTTGTTGATCTATCGGTAATCGGGACATTACAGTAATATTTTTTTAAATTCCAATTGTCAACTCCATTATGAGCATGGAAGAAATTACACATCTCCCACATTTTTTCATAATAAGAATTTTTTCACTTTCAATACATGTGTGTGTATATATATGTTAGGGACCTAACTCCATGACCCCTCATGTATGTAGTATAATATATTTTCCATGTAATAAAGGTCAACATTAGTAAATAGGTTCTAATTAATAATGTGAACAAGTCTACTGTAAGAATACTTAATAGAATATTCCACTTCTAGAAAGACCTTCCTCTAGAATATTGTTTAGATGATAGAATTAGTGTAAATAAGAGTAGGAGGAATGAGAAATTGTTGTCTTAAGAATTATCACAATACACCATTGCTTTGTTGGAGGTTTCCCCCTTAAAGGGGCAAGTGACCATTACTTTCTTTCAATAAAGGTATTATTGTATATATCGTTATTGTCATTATTTTGTTGTTCCACTGATATTTGTTGAATATTATTGTTTCTACTTATCGTATTACATTTGGTACCTTACAAGTGGTATCAAAGCACTTTTCTCTATAGAAACTGTGGGAAATATTTTCCAAGGTAGAGACGTGTATTCTTGGTGTCTTTAAAGCACAAGGATTTGCCATTTAGTGGGTAAAATTGAAGTGGGAAAGACTACATGTAGGAAATAAATATGGATACATGGGGTTACTTAGAAACCAATGTTTCACCTTATTGGAAACCTTTGTAACAATTGTTGGCACCCTTTGAGTAGTACTGCACCAGATAGAAAATGTACATGGTCATCAAACCCACATATTGTTAGGTATATCAGGAGTCCCCTAGGTCTCCTGAAACTAGCCCTAGATTAGGAGATCGACTGCCTGAATGCTATAGTAACACCAAGAACAAGACTCAAGAAGATACTCTCTACTACCTGGGTAATCGAGAAATATGACTAAATGTATGGTCGATCCTCCTTAGTCGGTGCCCTGAGATATTAGGCTGAGTAATATTGTTCAACCCTGCATGTATATCATAGAGATACAATAGAGGGAAAACACTTGTTTGTAGCAGCCATGAAAACCCTAACCCTTGGGAAAGGAACATAACAAAAATGGAACAATTGAGCTATATTTTTGTGCAACTGTGCCTTCTGCATTCTGGTTGCGAAATTCCTACATAATGTTTTCCTGTTAACAATTTGGGCAAGTTTTCACTCTAGTATTGTTTAGGCCGGAGTATAACTCTCTAGAAGTAAAAAAAAAGAGTATAGTTGTGGAACCGATGCCCTTATTTGGGACCTATTCGATTGGATTCCTCTATTTGACACCCTTATTTTCAATGGACCCGAACTACTTTTTGACACCCTTATTTGGGACCTATCCTATTGGATTTCTCTCTTCGCCCTGATTGTTTTGGTACATATAACTTCTAATACTTTTTTTTCCATGGACCCACCTTCCCTTCTTGACACCATAATTTGACACCTATACCATTGGTTTACTCTTTTTTCCATGATCATCATGATATATATCATTTCTCCATATTTTTTCATGGGATCAGTTACTCTCTCTAACATCCCTCATTTCTAAATTCCCAAGAACCACAACCAATAAATCCACCTACAATTTGAACCCAAATAGAACATGGAGAACATCCAAAGAATGAAATATAGCCTTGCTTCCACCAATTCAAAATTGGAAGCCTTCCAAGTTGAATTTAAGAGTGAATTAGCAAAAGTTAAGGGTGAATTGACCTCCATCAATTATTCTCTCAACGAATTGTTAAAATAGTCCAAGGGATATCCCTCCTCTCAACATATTTCACACTATTAAGGTGAGGATTGTTCTCATAATATGTTCTTTCATTCCAACTTACTTCATCGTTACCCCCATCTTCCAAGAGTGGAGTTGATCAAATTTTATGGCTTGGATCCCACAATATGGGTCACTCAAATGGAACATTATTTCTCCTTGCATAGCATTATTGATGAGATGGCCAAAGTTCATTATGATGTCCTATATATGGATATTGAATGATGACAATGTTGGCAGTCTCATAGAAAGGAACACCAAGGGTATTTTCATGGGCACATTTTGTTGCAGAGCTTTATGAAATATTTGACATTGACACCCATTGTTTAGGTTGTTTGACCAATTTCAAACAATCTAGCACAATGGAAGACTTTATATCCACGTTTGAGCACTCGAATTTCAGAATGGAGGGAATTTCTTATGCCTTCTTTAGGGAGTGGTCTATCAATGGCCTCAAGGACGAAATTTGAGCCCAGATACTAATGGATTTCCCTCAAACTTTGTTTGAAGCTACTAAATGATCCAAGGAAACCCAATAGCTTTTATCTACACAAAACTGAAAAACCTCCTTTATTTCTTGCACTCGACCCACCAATCCTACCCCTCGTACCACTCATTTAAAGATCCATAAATTAACTCAAGAATAAATGGTTGAATGCTATATCAAGGGTCTTTTTTATAATTGTGATGACAAATATTTTTTTGGTAAAAAGTGTAAGGAAAAAAATATTTTTACGACCAATTTTTAGGATGTTGTTGATGAGGAGGCCATATTTTCACCAGTGGAAGAAATACCCCTAGAAAATGATCCTACTCTGCCCTATGATTGATCCAAGATCTTTTCATCGAGTGACTTATAAAGAATTGCATTAAATGAGCATAAATAAAAGTGCAACATTAAAGAAGGGAAAGCTAAAATATGAAAAGACATAAGCATCAAATATGAACACAAAAACTTGATAATAGAGTTCGTCCCTGGTGGACTACGTATCTGCGTCCTACTCTCAAATCAGTAGGCTCTTTCATTAACTCAGCAAAATAATTTGGAAAAATACATAAGTATACCTCATTCTAAAATCAATATGCATAAATAATGCTCGGATCAGAAAAAAGACAGCACCACTGAATTCGTTCTATTGAATTACAAAAAAATGACTATCCCCCCACCTTGATATGATTCTGTCACTCCTAGACCCAAGAAGAAATTTGTCTCATTTTCCGTGCCACTTTGCAACCTGCATTAATGACTGGACTGCATAGAAAGGCATGCCCAAAAGGTTGTATCGTACATGCGCCTCCTCCCTGAATGGGAAGACTCAACATTTAAATAAAATTCATTGTGTTGGTTACAAAGTAAGGTCATTGGCCTGTTTGTTTGGGCGTTAATACAAAGTCGTATAGGGGGGAGGAGGTCCCAGGGTCAAACATGTGGGCCTCCCCCTTTCCGATTTGTTTTGTTGTAATGTATATATATAATATAAATTTGTCCCACTATGTTTAGTGGTGGCGCTATCCATATCCCAAAAGTTATATCATGGCCAATTTTTGTTTGGTCTGCCAGATTTTGTGGACCCACCAAACTTAATATTTTTTTTCCAAATTCGCTTATGGGATGTCATTGTGCTTTTCCCGCCTGCCACGTGGCAACCTCTTCTTGGGCCACATGGAAACCTCCCATTGGGCCATGTTTTCCTCTTCCATTTCATCATGTCACATCATCATGCCACATCAATGTATGGACCATACAGACCACCATGTGGCACGATGCTATTGGTGCACGGATCAGCCTGAAAAATGCCAAAACTGGGTGACACGTGGCAGCCTTTGGTGCTACCATGTCATCATGCTAGCATCATCATGACACTTTTCTCCCTTCTCCCACCATGTGTGTTGTACGGATGTTGACTCAATAGTACAGATGTTGACTCATCCCCTACTGACTAGGCTAGGTTGACCAAACTTTTACCGCGACTATATTTCAATTCATAACTCAATTTGACGAGATTTTTGCATCGTTATAAATCTTGCGATGCGCTCTTTGCAATCATGTCATTTTCACTGAGTCTTTGGAACTTTGAATTTTTTCCCTTTCTCTGTCTGTGGAGGCCATTCTGAGCATCTTAAGGTTTCCTCTGCAAGTTTTGAGTTGTTCTTATCCTTCTCTGGATCCTTTTTGGATCACTTCGTCCCTTTGAGATATTTTTTCACCACTAAAATCTTTCATCAATCAACAAGTAAGTGATGGAAGAATCCCCTCACTTTGTCCTTCTCAATCCGCTTTTCTTTATTCTTGGATGTGTGCCCTTTAAGCCTACTCGAAGATAATCAACATCACCCCTACGTGAAGTCCTTGTCCTTCTGTCCATGATGATATCTTCCTGTAAATAACCCAAGTACTTAGGTGAAAACTCATCAACTGAAGGTATGGAAACTTCCTCATCTTGATCCATGATCATGGTAGGCTAAAAAAGTTTCAAGTTCTCAACATTCACAACTGAGTAAATTTGCATATAAGGTGGAAGATACAAACGAAAAGCATTGTTACCAGTTTTTTCCAATATAGTGAAGGGCCCATAACAAATGGGCTTGAGTTTATTTCCTTCACCCTTCAACCTCTCCTTGCTGATGTGGAGCCATACCCAGTCTCCAACCTGTAACTGATGATCAACCCTATGATTGTCATGCCACGATTTATACTATTCTTGAGTTTTCCCCAACTTTTCCCTGACTGCATAGTGTATCTATTGGATCCTCTAGATGAACTTGGAGGCTATGTCCTCTATTCATTCTTCATTCACATCGACATATCTCCCATACATTAAGTCCAAAGGAACCTTGGGTAGGTACCAAAAACATGTCTCAAAAGATGAACTCTGAGTGGAAGAATGTAAGGCTCATTTATAGGCATTATGTACATAGCGTATCTGTTTATCCCATAACTTGGAATGCTTGTTACAGTAACCTCGAATCAAAAGTACCATTGTTCAGTTTACCACCTCTATCTTTCCACCAGTTTGTGGATGGAAAGCAGTTCTCTTCTTCAATTTGGTGTCCATCATCCTCCACAAGCTAGTCCAAAAGTATCTAAGGAATCGAGCATCTCGATCCAAGACAATGGATGTGGGTAACCCAAAGTGAACCCAAACATACTGAAATAAGAGATTAGTAGTCTTCTCAGTAGTGTTATTCTTTTAACATGGCATCAAGATACACATCTTTATGCACCTATCCACTACAACATACAGATAGACATGACCCCCTTTGGTCATTGGTAAAGCCCCTACAAAATCCATGGAGATACTTTCCCATGGATTGGATGGAACAAGAAGTGGTGAGTATAGCCCCAGTTTTCTATTAGTGGGCTTATAGGTAGAACACATCACACACCCATTTACATATTTAGTTACAATTGCTTTCATTTGAGGCCAGTAAAAAAACCTCTGCAAATGATCCATAGTTTTTCCTACGCTGAAACTCCAAGACATAAGAGAAGTGTCAGCTTCTCGTATTACATGGACTTGTTCACTTGTAAGAATACATATCTTTCCAAGATGGTAGAGTAGTTTTTCCTGCAGAAACGTTTTCTCTACCTATGCACCATGGGTTAGCTTCTCATATACTTCTTTAAAATATTCATCGATGGCATATTGTTCTACATATCTATCATGAGATAAATAAGTATTCTTCAAAATAATAGAAGGTCTAGAAATCATATCGTCTGCCTTGTTACCTGTACCCTTTTTGTAGTTGATTAACAAATGAAATTGTTTTAGAAAACTCATCCATATGTAGTGTCGAGATTGTTGCAATTTGGTATATGCTTGGAGATACTGTAAGGGTTTGTAATCTATATGTATTATTGTTTCCTTCCCTGACAAGTAGTTCTTCCATTTCTTTATGCTTTGAATTAATGCATACAACTGTTTATCATATGTAGGATAGATAACAACAACTTGGTTAAACATTTCAGAGTGGTAACATATAGGATTATGATATTGCATCAATAGTGCACCCATGGTGTATCCGCTGGCATCTATCTCAATCTCAAGAGGATGTTGAAGATTCGACAGGGCTAATACTGGTGCGGTACTGATCTTCTCCTTCAAAGTTTCGAAAGATTCTTTTTTCTTTCCTTCCCACTAAAAAGTGTTCTTCACGCTAGTTAAGGCATGAAAAGGAGTTGTTATAAAGGAAAATTTGGAAATGAACCTCCTGCAATACTGGACTACACCTAAGAATATTTAGACTTCGGTTACACTTTTTGGCTCAGGACGATCTACAATTACATCAATTTTGGAAGGATCAATTTTTAATTGTTCTCCTCCTATAATATGACCTAAGTACACAAGTGCAATCTTGCCAAATTCACATTTAGACAGTTTTACATACAACTTTTCCCTTTGCAAAGTATCCAATACTTTATTTACATTCCTTACATGTTCATCCCAAGT
Organism: Picea sitchensis; assembly: GCA_010110895.2. NCBI lineage: Eukaryota > Viridiplantae > Streptophyta > Pinopsida > Pinales > Pinaceae > Picea > Picea sitchensis. The sequence goes on along the minus strand of SNQJ01S0032417.1, from coordinate 96,319 downwards.
CTTTCTAAAAATAAGAATGTCATCTAAATACACAATCACAAATTCGTCTAGGAAAGGCCTAAATACTTCATTCATCACACACATGGAATTTTTCGGAGCATTACAAAGCCCAAACAACATAACTAACCACTCAAAAAATCCATGTTTGGTTTTAAAGGCAGTTTTCCATGCTTCATGTTCTGCGATCCTGATTTGATGATATCCACTGCACAAATCCAACTTAGAGAAATAAATAACATTGTTCAACTAATGAATTAAATCATCTATACAAGGAAGAAGGTGTTGATTTTTCACCGTGATTTTATTTAAGGCCCAATAATCGACACACATTCACCATGTGCCATATTTCTTTGGCACCATCACGATCAGAGAACCACAAGGATATGAAATGGGCTTGATGACCCCTTGATCCAATAATCCCTATACCTTCTTCTTGATCTCTATCATCTCCACAATTGATATCGTGTACATGCCCACATTAGGAATTCGAGAATCCTGCTGAAGATGTATCTCATGTTGGATTTCCCTCTTAGGAGGTAATCCATCTGGTTCCTAAAAAATATCATCATGCTTATAAACATCATCAATTAATTCCTTTTTATGAGAAGGATCACATCCTTGGAAAGCGTCGGATGTCCTGACATCTTTCTCTCTTACGACCATGAGTACATATCTCTTATTAATGTTTATGAGTCTTTTCATTTTCCCTGCACTAACACGTGTTGTATATATCGTCATGTTGTGAGCTCTAACAATATATTCCAATCCCCCTTTAGTAAGGTGGTATTTGTTGTCGTGAGGAAATAAGACTTATTTTCTATCATAAGGATAAGGACTTCCCAACACTATGCCACATATATCAAGTGGTACAGTATCCAAATCCACTTCATCAATCGACTTTGAAGCAATAGAAAATATGACCCTACATTATTTGGTGAAATTAAGGTTTTCTTTATCACATACCCAACCAAGAGGATAAGGCTTCAGATGTGGTTTTGTTTCAAGACCCATCTTCCTGAAAAATGATTCAGATATTAACTTTACTTGGGAACCCGGATCAAATAATGTATATATCTTAGTGTGTTTCAATACAACTCTTATGTGAAATAGTTCATTCCTTTTCCGTTCATCATCATGAGATTCATTATTGGAACTTGACCTAGCATGAAGGTAATATTTACCTTGTACTCCAACCGCTATGATATTTCCTTCATATCATGAATCGGAAACAAGATCTTGATGCACTGTAGCAACATTTTGTGTCTTCCCCTTTCCACCGAATTGTTTCGGTTTCTTCTCTGGATGTAGTTTCCAACAATGTTCTTCATCGTGACCACTTTGCTTGGAATGGGTGCAAAATGGCTTTCATCCTTCTCTCATCACTGTGGAGGTCTTCTTGTCCTTCCTTTTAAACTTCTTGAAAGGTTTATGTGGGAGATTGGAAGGTTTCTTCATGGGATCTTCGTGAACATGTTTCCCTGTGTTCTCAAGATGAGTGGCTTGCACACAAACTTTGTTAAGACTAGTGGGGTTAAACAAGTGAAAATTATGATGAATATAACTTTGAAGTGTGCCAATACACTTCATTAAAGTTTCATAAGAATCCAAAGGAAGTTCAATGCAAGAGATTTCTTCCTAAATTCTTCTGTGAAACTTTGTACAGTTTGACCTTTAATTTTCCTTAAAGTTTTCCATTCCTTCATTTCTTTATGTAAATAACCTAATGGATAAAATTGCTTTCTTATCTATGATTTGAATTCCGACCATGAGGAAAGAAGATTACCACACTTAATTATGTCTTGAATCTTTCTCTCCCACCATATGAGAGTGGTGCCTTCCAACTGAAGATAAGCCAGTTTCACTTTAACTTCCTCTTCATCAATATGATGAACATGAAAATATACTTCAACCTGTCAGATCTAATTATCTAGCTTTCCAGGATTAGCATTTGCATTAAAATTAGGTAAAGAAAATTTTACATCAAGCTTTAATAATGGTTTCTTAAAAGAGGCTTTATGGCTAGAATGTTGAGAATGATGAGAATGCTCAGAGGAAGAAGAACTAGAACTTGAAGGTGAATATGGAGGCTCAGGAGGATTTCCTCTAGCCCCTTGGTTTACCAAAGCATCATCATCGGTATGTGCTTCCTTTTTCTTCCCTTTATTATTCAACTTCTTCTTGTAATATCCATACATTTGTTCGACCATTTCTGACATGTGATAAAATACTATATGAAATTTTTTTCTCTTGTTCATCACGCTTGTCCTCTACTTCCATTCTCTTCCTTTGGGATGCATGACCAACTTCAGGATTGAAAGTATTAAGAGTTCCTTCACCATGCTTCTGCTTGGACCTAGTAAGCATTCACACTCAGCGATTCAATTCAAAGACGATGTTTATGATACCAACATGATCCAAGATATTTTCATCGAGTGACTTATAAATAATTGCATTAAATGAGCATAAATTAAAGTGCACCATTAAAGAAGGAAAAGCTCAAAAATGAAGGGACATAAGCATCAAATATGAAAACAAAAACTTGATAATGGAGTTTGTCCCTTGTGGACTACGTCTCTAGGTCTTGCTCTCAAATGGGTAGGCTCTTTCATTAACTCAACAAAAAAAATTGGAAAAATACATAAGTATACCTCATTTTGAAAGAAAGGTGAAAAAACAATGCTCAGATCAGAAAAATAGACAACACCATTGAATTATTGGCATCGAATTACACAAAAATGACTATGTCCCCACCTCGATCCAAATCTGGCACTCCTAGGCCCAAGAAGATATTTGTCTTGGTTTCCATGCCCCTCTCCAACCTACATTAATGACTGGACTGCATAGAAATACAGGCCCAAAAGGCCGTACAGTACATGCTCCTCCTCCCTGACTGGGAAGACTCAACATTTAAATAAAATCCATGACGCTGGTTACAATGTAAGGTCGTTGGCCTGTTGGTTTGGGCGTTAATACAAAGGCGTATAAGGGGGGAGTAGGTCTCAGGATCAAACCCGCGGGCCTCCCCCTTTTGGGTTTGTTTTGTTGCAATGTATATATATAATATAAAGATGTTTCGATATGTTTAGTGGTGGAACTATCCATATCCCAAAGGTTATATCATGGCCAATTTTCGCATGGTCCGTCGGATATGGAGGACCTACCAAAATTATTATTTTTTATCAAAATTCGATCACAGGCTGTCATTATGCATTTCTCGCCTGCCACGTAGCAGCCTCTGATTGGGACATGTGGAAGCCTCCCACTAGGTCACGTTGTCCTCTTCCATGTCATCATGCCACGTCAACATACAGACCGTATGGACTGCCACATGGAACAATCCTATTGGTCCATGAATCGGCCTGAAAGTGCCAAAACTAGGTGACACGTGGCAGCCTCTGGTGCTACCATTTCACCATGATGAAGCCATCATGAAATATGTCACCTCCCTTCTCCTGCCATGTGTTTTGTATGGATGTTTATGTCATCTATACGAATTCTTACGTCAACAGTACGGATGCTAACTCATCCCTTGCTGATTGGGATAGGTTGACCAAATTTTGACCGTGAATATATTTCAATCCATAACTCTATTTGATGATCTGTTTGCACCATTAAAAAATTTGCGATGCTCTCTCCGCGATCATGTCATTTTCACTGAGTTTTTGGAACTTTTAATTTTTTCCCTTTCTCTATTTGTTGAGGCCATTTTTAGTGTCTTGAGTTGCCTCTGCATGTTCTTAGTTGTTCTTAGCCTTCTCTAGATCCCTTTTGGATCACACCTTCCCTTTGAGAGATTTTTGGACCACCAAAAGATTTCATCAATCAAAAAGTAAGTGAGGGAAGAGTCCCCTCACTTTGTCCTTCTCAACCCACTTTTATTTGCTTGGTTTTCTTCCCTTTAAGCCTACTCAAATATAATCAACATCACCCCTCTGTGAAGTCCTCATCCTTCTATACAGGTTGATATCTTCCTATAACTCATCCAAGTACTCAGGTGCAAAATCATCAACTGAGGGTATGAAAACTTCCTCATCTTGATCCATGACCATGGAAGGCTCAAAATGTTTCAAGTTCTCAATGTTCGCAACTGTGTAAATTTGTATATAAGGTGGAAGATCCAAATGAAAAGAAATGTTACCACTTTTCTCCAAGATAGTGAATGGTCCATAACGAATGAACTTGATTTTATTTCCTTCACCCTTCAACCTCTCCTTGCTTATGTAGAGCCATACCTGATCTCCAACCTGTAACTGATGATCAACCTTGTGATTGTCAGGCCGAGATTTATATTGTTCTTGACTTTTCCCAGTTGTTCCCTGAATGCCTGGTGTATCTTCTAGATCCTCTGGATGAACTTCCAGGCTTTGTCCTTTGTTCGTTCTTCATTCACATCAACATATCTCCCATACATCAAGTCCAAAGGAATCTTGTGTAGGTACCCAAAACAAGTCTCAAAAGGTGAGCCTTGAGTGGAAGAATGTAAGGCTTGATTATAGGCATGTCGTACAAAGGGTATCTATTTATCCAATAACTTGGAATGCTTGTGCAGTAGCCTCATAGAAAAAATATCGTTCTTAGGTTTACTGCCTATGTCTGTCTGTCTTTCTGTGGATGGACAGAAGTTCTCCTCTTCAATTTGGGGTCTGTTATCCTCCACAAGCTAGTCCAAAAGTCTCTAAGGAATTGAGTATGTTGATCTGAGACAATGGATGTGGGTAACCCAAAGTGAAACCAAACATAGTGAAATAATATATTAGCATTCTTCTCAGTAATGATCTTCTTTTTACATGGCATCAAGATACACATCTTTCTGAACCTATCCACTACAACATGTAGATAGTCATGACCCCCTTTGGTCATTGGTAAACCCCCTACAAAATCCATGGTGATACTTTCCCATGGATTGGATGGAACAGGAAGTGGTAAGTATAGCCCCAATTTTCTATTAGTGGGCTTACAAGTAGAACACATCACACACCCATTTACATATTTAGTTAAAATTTCTTTCATTTGAGGCCAGTATTAAAACCTTTGCAAATGAGCCATAGTTTTTCCTACCCAAAAATTTCCAGACACAAGAGAAGTGTGAGCTTTTCGTATTATATGGACTTGTTCACTTGTAGGAATACATAGCTTTCCCAGATGGTAGAGTAGTTTTCCCTGTAGAGAATAGTTCTCTACCTGTGCACCATGGTTTAGCTTCTCATATACTTCTTTAAAATATTCATCGATGGCATATTGTTCTACATAGATATCATGAGATAAATAAGTATTATTCAAAATAATAGAAGAAAAAATAGGAGGTCTATAAAGCATATCGAATACCTTGTTACTTGTACCCTTTTTGTCCTTGATTGCCAAATGAAATTGTTGTAGAAAACCCATCCATCTATAGTGTCGATATTGTTGCAATTTGGTCTATGATTTGAGATACTTTAAGGGTTGGTGATTTGTATGTATGGTTGTTTCCTTCCCTAACAAGTAGTCCTTCCATTTACTTATGCTTTGAACTAATGCATCCAACTATTTTTCATATGTAGGATAGTTAACGACAACTTACTTAAATGTTTCAGAGTGGTAACATATAGGCTTATGATATTGCATCAATATTGCACCCATGGTGTATCCGTTGGCATCTGTCTCGATCTCAAAAGGTTGTTGAAGGTTGAGCACTGCTAATACTGGTGTAGTACTGATATTCTCCTTCAATGTGTCGAACGATTTTTGTTTCTTTCCTTCCCACTAAAAAACGTCTTCACACTGGCTAAGGCATGCAAAGGAGATTCTATAAGGGAGAAGTTTGAAATCAACCTCCTCCAATACCGGACTTCACCTAAGAAGCTTCAAACTTCGCTTACACTTTTTGGCTCAGGCCAATCTACAATTACATAAATTTTGGAAGGATCAATTTTTAATTATCCTCTTCCTACAATATGACCTAAGTACAAAAGTGCAGTCTTTCCAAATTCACATTTAGACAATTTAACATACATATTTTCCCTTTACAAAGTATTCAATACTTTCTTTACATTCCTTACATGTTCATCGCAAGTCCTACTAAAAATAAGAATCTCATCTAAATACACAATCACAAATTCATATAGGAACGGCTTGAATACATCATTCATGACACACATGAAATTTGTTGGAGCATTACAAAGCCCAAACAACATAACTAACCACTCAAACAATCCATGTTTGGTTTTAAAGGAAGTTTTCCATGCTTCATGTTCTACGATCGTGATTTGATGATATCCACTGCACAAATCCAACTTAGTGAAATAAATAACATTGTTCAATTAATCAAGTAAATCATCTATACATGGAAGAGGGTATCGATTTTTCTCCGTGATTTTATTTAAGGCCTGATAATCGACACACTTTCACCATGTGCCATATTTCTTTGGCACCATCACGATTGGATAACCACAAGGAGGTGAACTGGGCCTGATGACCCCTTGATCCAATAAGCCCTCTACCTGATTTTTGATCTCTGTCATCTCCACAACTGACATCCTATACATGCCCACATTAGGAAGAGGAGAATTATGTTGAATATGTATCTCATGTTGGATTTCCCTCTTAGGAGGTAATCCATCTGGTCCCTGAAAAATATCATCATACTTAGAAACAACATCAATTAATTCCTTTTTATGAGAAGGATCACATCCTTGGAAAGCACCGTATTTTCAAACATCTTTCTCTCTTATGACCATGAGTACATATATCTTATTAATGTTTATGAGTCTTTTCATTTTCCATGCACCAACAAGTGTTGTATTTACCCTCATGCTGTGAGCTCTAACAATATATTCCACTCCCCCTTTAGTAAGGTAGTATTTGTTCTCATGACGAAAGAAGATTGTTTCTCTATCATAAAGATAAGGACTTCCCAACACTATGCCACATATATCAATTGGTACAACATCCAAATCCACTTCATCAATAAACTTTGAAGCAATAGGATATCTAACCCTACATTGTTTGGTGACATTGCATTTTTCTTTATCACATACCCAACCAAGAGGATAAGGCTTTGGATGTGGTTTCATTTCAGGATCCATGTTCTTGACTAGTGCTTTAGTTATTAAGTTTACTTGGGAACCCGGGTCAAATAATGTATATATCTTAGTGTGTTTAGATACAACTCTTATGTGAAATAATTCATTCCTCTTTAAGTAATCATAATGAGATTCATTATTGGAAGCTGAACTAGCACGAAGGGAATGTTTACCTTGTACTCAAACCGTTGTGATATTTACTTCATCTCCTGAATCAGAACCAAGATCTTGTTGTACTATAGCAATGATTTTTGTCTTCCCCTTTCCACCAAACCGTTTTGGTTTCTTCTCTCAATGTATTTTCCAACAACTTTCTTCATCGTGAACTCTTTTCTTACAATGAGTGCAAGATGGATTTCCTCCTTCTCTCATCATTATGGAGGTGTTATTATCCTTCCTTTTAAACTTCTTGAAAGGTTTATATGGTATATTGGAAGGTTTCTTCGTGGGATCTTCGTGAACATGTTTCCCCCTGTTCTCAATATGAGTGACTTGCACACCAAATTCATCAAGACTAGTGGTGTTAAACAAGAGAAACGTATGATGAATATAACTGTGAAGTGTGCCAATATACTTCATTAAAGTATCATAAGAATCCAAAGGAATTTTCAATGAAATATTTTCCTTCCTAAATTCTTCTGTGAAACTTTGTATAGTTTGACCTTTACTTTGCCTTAAATTTTTCCATTCCATCATTGCTTTATGTAAATACCCTAATGAATAAAATTTCCTCCTTATCGCTAATTTGAATTCCGACCACGAGGAAAGAAGATTACCACACTTACTTCTGTCCTAAAGCTTTCTCTCCCACCATACGAGAGCGATGCCTTTCAACCGAAGAGAAGCTAGTTTCACTTTAACTTACTCTTCATCAATATGATGAACACGGAAATATACTTCAACATAACAGATCCAATTAGCTAGATTTTCAGGATTGGCATCTTCATTAAACATAGGTAATGAAAATTTTACATCAATCTTTAATAATGGTTTCTTAAACAAATCTTTATGGATAGAATGTTGAGAATAATGAGAATGCTCAGAGGAAGAAGAATTAGAACTTGAAGGTGAAGATGGAGGCTCGAGAGGATCTCCTCCATGTCCTTGGTTTACCGAAGCATCATCATTTGCATGTGCTTCCTCGTTCTTCCCTTTCTTCTTCATCCTCTTCTTGTAATATCCATACATTCATTCGACCATTTATGACATGCGATAAAATACCATATGAAATTTTTTCTCCTGTCCATAATGCTTGTCCTCTTCTGCCATTTTCTTCCTTTGGGATGCACGACCAACTTCATGATTAAAAGTATTAAGATTTCCTTCACCCTACTTATGCTTGTCCCTAATAAGAATTCACACTCAACAATTCAAGTCAAATATGAATTGCCTGGTACCAACATGATCCAGTATCTTTTCATCGAGTGACTTATAAAGAATTCCATTAAATGAGCATAAATTAAAGTGCAGCATTAAAAAAGGAAAAGATAAAAAATTAAGAGACATAAGCATCAAATATGAACACAAAAACTTGATAACGGAGTTCGTCCCTCATGGAATACGTCTTTGGGTTCTGTTCTCAAATGGGTAGGCTCTTTCATTAACTCAGCAAAAGAGTTTGGAAAAATACATAAGTATACCTCATTCGGAAATCAAGCTGTAGAAATAATTCTCAGATCAGAAAAACACAACGCCACTAAATTCGTGGCATAGAATTACCCAAAACTTATTAGGTCCTTGCCTTGATTCAAATCTAGCACTCCCAGGCGCAAGAAGAAGTTTGTCTTGGTTTTTGTGCCCCTCTACAGCCTGCATTAATGACTATATTGCATTTAAATGAATGCCCAAAAGGTTGTACCATATGTGCACCTCCTCCCTGACTGGGCAGACTCAACATTTAAATAAAATATGTGACATTGATTACAATGTAAGTTCATTGGCCTGTTGTTTTTGGCTTTAATACAAAGGCGTATAGGGGGGAGTAGGTCTCGACATCAAGGCCATGGGCCTCCCCCTTTTGGGTTTGTTTTGTTGCAATGTATATATATAATTTAAAGTTGTTCTACTATGTTTAGTGGTGGTGTTATCCATATCCCAACAGTTATATCGTGGCCAAATTTTGCGTGGTCCGCCATATTTGGTGGACCCTACAAACTTAATATTTTTTTTCAAAGTTCGCTCACGGGCTATCATTATGATTTTCTCGCCTGGAACATGGTGACCTCTGATTGGGCCACATGGAAGCCTCCCACTAGGCCATGTTGTCCTCTTCCATGTCATCATGCCAAGTTATAATTCCACATCATCATTCCATGTTAAAGTACATACTGTATGGACTGCCACATGGCATGATCTTATTGGTCCACAGATTGGTATGAAAATGACAAAACTGGGTGACATGTAGCAGCCTCTGGTGCTACCATGCCACCATAATAACATCATGTTGACATCAACATGACACGTTTCATCTCACTACTCCTTCCACATGTACTATATGGATACCGACATAATCTATATGGATGTTGACTCATCCCCTGCTGATTGGGCTAGGTTGACCAAACTTTGACCACAAATATATTTCAATCTGTAACTATGTTTGACGATACATTTGTGCCATTAGAAATCTTGCGACGTGCTCTTCGCGATCATGTCATTTTTACTGAGTTTTGGGAACTTTGAATTTATTTCCTTTATCTATCTCTTGAGGCCATTCTAAGTGTCTTGATTTGCCTATGTGAGTTATGAGTTTTTCTTAGCCTTCTCTCGATCCTTTTTGGATCAATGATCCACTATAAGTTGAAATGTCAATTTCACTACATGCCCTCACAAGCTTATCTTCTCCCCAAACCATGTATCTCGTTAGCTACATTAAGCAGAGGAAGGTTATAATCCTCATTGATATTGGTATCACCCATAATTTTATTCATCATCACATTTACTAGGAAATCGATTTCTATATCCACGTAGTAAAAAAATTTCAAATCATTATTGTTAATGGAAGTTCCATGAAATGTGGTGGGAACTGTCAAAATGTGAACCTACAAATTGGTCAGTACCACCTAAAATCTCATATGTTTTCTATCAACATGGGAAGTTGTGACATTGTTCTCCGTTGTTGAATGGTTATGGACTCTGGTATCCATCCTCATGGATTTTAAAGAATCAACCATGCAATTCAAACATGAGGGACAATATTATAAGTTTGAAGGCATCATGGTTGGATCTATTGAGATCATCATTTTCCATCAAATGGAAAATATCATCAAGAAAGGTCATTCAAGAATGATTTCCCAACTCCATTCCGTTCATGTAGTTGAGACACCATATGTACATCCTGACCTCCAATCTGTCCTTTCCAAACACCAAGTCATTTTGTACACTTCCCATGGACTTCCCCCATCTCATTGTGTTTGTTAGGACATAGAACAAAATTTATTTAGATTAGTCTTAGTCTAACTTTTATTGGTATAAACATTTCCTTGAAAAAGAAAATTATGTTCCGTGGTAAACCTTTAATTTTGTTTTAATTCAAAATAAATAAGTATTCTTATTTTTTGAAATATTGTGTGTCTTTTTATATATTTTTTGTTTCTATTATTTGTTAATATAGTTTATTGTTTTTGTTATTTTTATATAAATTATTAATTTATGAATTTGTAAATATATATATTTTACAAATTAATTGTATATATATATATATAACCTTATTGTTATATGGTGATAGGGCACATTAAATATTGGTCGTTGATCCTAAGCAGTGGTGGAATCAACAGTTGGCACATGTGAAAAATGAACGAATTTTAATCTTAGTCACCTCGTGCACGGTAACATCACAACGAATACCACCATTGCAACTTGTTATGAAAATAGGGTACCACGTGACTTGCCAAACCACTCTAAAAACCACTCACCGCATTGTGCACGGTGCATAAACTAAAACCGCTTAGCATTTTTTGAAACCCCTTACTGTCAGGTAAATACTTATGTTTTTTATTTAAATTTATTTTATTTATGTAAATACTATCGTTTTTCTTTCTTAATCCCCTTTTTAGTATAAATAAGACAAAATATTAAAAAAAGGTCTTTTGTGTTGATTTTCCCGTTGGTGTTTAACTCGTACTGCTACTAGCACATGAATCTTTGCCAGATAACAATATTTGACAAAAATCTCACCAACAAAAAAGAGTTTCCTTCAGTCAACTTCCTCGGTAAGATATGAAACCATTTTTTCCCCTTATTCATGTTAGAAAAAATGTTGAAATCATCAGTCTCAAACGAGTCAAAAACCCTATGAAGCATAGAGACCTTTCTAGAGGAAACATATTCCTAGATATTTTATCCTAAAGTTTCTTCCAATCTATATGAGTTGTATAATCTGGTCCAAACTAGGTATACAAAATTGAGTGACTCTTTTAATGTTTGGAGTTCGAAACTGGCTCAATTCCTTCACTACTAAATATTGAAAAAATTGTGACGACTACTTGCAATGAAAGTACCCTTTCGTTGCACAATTGAGTATAAAGAGTTTATTTATTTATTTTAAATCCAACGCGCATTGGTCGCTCTTGCGATGAAACTAGATGTATGTCTCAAGAGAGATGAACATGAAGATAGTGGACTATCGTCGCTCTTGCAACGACCTTTGGTAATTGTCGCAAGAGCAATGATTACCATTGACTGTTACACAATTTGACAAAGTCAGCATTGACCATTACACTGTTTGACAAAATCAACATTGACTTCGTCAAATTTCGTCGCTCTTGCGATGAAAACAATATCTATAAATATTTTGCAAATTAGAGATGTTGCGACAAACTTGCTATAACAACGACAGTTCAGAAAGGGTATTTTTGTCTGGACGAATGTCATATAATATTAGAGGTGGGGAAAAAAGTAAAGAGGGTGAAAAGGGTGAGGTTAGATTTTATTTCCCTTGCAAAATATGTTGCACTACACATCCCGTAAGAATTTTAATAGCAACAACTGAAAAACATTGTAGGAAATATGGGAAAATTGATGGGGGGTCGAATGAATATCATCCCATGTTAATTAGATATATATTCATTATCTATTTTTATATTGGCCATTTTATATAAAATTATATATGTGTATATATATTGTTTGAATATTTGTTATACACTCTAATTTTGCATGATTGTTTGTAATTATAAAGTTAGAGTTGCCCTCTAACGTTCTGCATAATATTGCACCAATTAGTAGTAGAAATGATGTTGTACAAGATGAGGAACATGATCAAGCAAATCAGGATCTCATGGAATAAGATGATGGGACAAATCAAGTTAATGATTCCATGGAAGAAGATGATGGGACAAATCAGATGATCCAAGATTTGTTTGCTCAGCCGGATGAGGATGGGAACAATGATGGTGTTGATGATGAATCTCTATTAGAAAAGGAAAATAAATGACTTTATGAAGGCTCAAGAGAAAATATTCTTTCTGCTACATTGTTGCTAGTGAACTTAGAGGTTATGAATATTTTTTTGAACACTTGTATGACACAGATCCAAAGGTATGTAATATGTTTCATCTCATATACATAAATGTTGAATTTTTTCATTTTTTTTAGTGTTAATTAATTTCTAAAATAAGAATGCAAATTTTACCATTAATATTCTTTAAATTAACAAGTTATTTGTTATGTTGTAAATTGTTAGGTGCATTTTTCTTATCGTCGTAAAATATTTTACCTCACACATATCAAGATTTGCATGCCATTATGAAAGACATTGGAATGGATTATCAAAATATGCATGCATGCCATAATGATCATATTCTATATTATGGACAACATGCTTCGAAAACAGAATGCCCATAATGTGTTATTAGTAGATATCGAACTGATCAAGTAACAAAAAGGGTGCCTCGAAATTTTCTTCGTCATATTCCCATAATTCCATGTTTTCAACAATTGTTGAAGTGTGAAATCATAACACAATTTATGGATTAATATGAACATAAAAAAAATGGAGATGGTGTTCTTCGAATGCCTGTTGATGGTTATGAATTTAGGGAAATTGAGGAAAAATGGGAAGATTTCAAAGATGAACCTCATAATGTTAGTCTTTCATTGGCAGCAGACGGTGTTAATCCATTCAGAGAGCTTAGGTCTATTTACGCAGTGTGGCCTATTTTTGTTATAAAAAATAACATTCCTCCTTGGATGTCAATAAAGAAGGATCACATAATGTTGACAATTATTGTTCGAGGTATTTGTTTACATTAATTTTTTGAATGTAACATTTTCATTTTTTTTCAGAATATCTTTTGTTTATTTATTTACTTATATATACATATCATGGTTATAGTAATTATGTGTAATTTCAAATAATTAGGTAAGTACCAAGTTAACTATATGAATGTATATATCGAGCCTCTTATCGACGAGCTACTAAAGTCATCGGATGACATCACTATGTATGGCATATGTAAACCAATCAGGGAGAATAAATTTAAATCTCATGGAATAATTTTATGGAAAATTCATGATTCCCTGGGAATAACACATTTTTGTGGTATGTAGAATTCTATTTCTCTTTAATACTATATAATTTTTTAAATATACCATGTTGCATGTTTAATTTTTAAATAATATCAACATATAATTGACATTAATCCATCTGTTGCGGGTTTTCAAGCAAAGGGTAAATTTGCATGTCCATTTTGTGGTCCTAAGATGAAGTATCGTCATTCAAAAAGTTTAGGAAAGGTGGTGTTTCATGAGTATATGAACCTCCTCCCTAACAAGCATAGGTATCATACTACTGAAAAACATATTTTCAATGGGAAAGAAGAGATTGGTTTAAAACCATGAAGAATGACACCTCATCTATGGAGGTTGGAATATAGTAGAAATTGTCAAGGTACCCAATTTATTTATGTATCATATATGTAATGTTTTGAATTTTTATTTTAACCATCGAATTTATTTTACCATATTTGATAATTATTGTTGTGATTTCTTTTATGCTTCATGAAGGTCGCCATCATGAAGGTATTACTAATGGGCTTCCACGATGAATGAAATGTTATCCCACTCAATTCATGAGGTTTCCCTACTACTAGGATCTATAAATAGCTCATTTGTTTTAGATAATGCATATCGAGAAGAATGTGGCATAAACATTATGGCGAATCATATATAGTAGGAGGGATAAAGAAAAAATTGTCAAAATTTGTACTGACATTTGTTGGATCATGTTGTCATTGATGCCAATGGTTTGATTGATTGATGTCATTGATTGATGTCAAGTGATTGATTGATGTCAAATGATTGATTGATTAATGATTTATGTAATATAATATCTATTTTCCTTGATGGGAATGAATATATGAAGATGGATCAATGATTTGTCATTGATGTGATGAAGATGGATCAATGAGTTGTCATTGATACCTGATGAAGATCGATCATTGTGGTTTCATTGGTATATGATGCATTGTTGGAAAAATGTATAGATGAATCATTATTGTCTTATCATGATTGATAAGGTTCACAAATGGATGAACTCCAAAGTGGTCCCCTTATGGTGAAAGCCCTCACAGGAAGATGCTTTTCGGATTGAGTTATCCTAGAGGAATTGTTGGAGGACCCTTGCTCTCATTATTTTATTATCATGATTGATAAGGTGGACAAATGGGTGAACTCCAAAGTGGTCCCCTTATCGTGAAATCCCTCATGGGAAGACTCTTTATGGATTGAGTTATCCTAGAAGAATGGTTGGAGGACCCATGCTTGTATGTGGAATAATGATATGAATATCAAGGAAATTGTTGGTGAAACTATATTAGATGGATAGTGCTTGTCATGTAATTTTTGGTGGTATGTGGAATGTCACATAAATCCTCATGGTTTGAGAGTTATGGACTTATGAAGATGAAGGACCCCCACATGATGGCTTGAAGCCCCTAAGGTCAAAGAAGTCAAAGTGACCTAAAAGAAGAAATAATTATTTAAATGATAAAGTAAAGTGACAAAGCCAAGGTGGATTATTTAAATAATAAAGAGAAGTGAAAAAATCAAGAAATGATAAAGTAAGGTGACAAAATCAACAAGGAATATTTAAATGATAAAGTATTGGATAACCTTCTATTTATGGAAAGTGGTTAGCCCTAAAAATAAGGAAAATAGGTTAAGTGACCTAGAAATGTGTTAAGTGACCTAAAAGAAGAAATCATTATTTAAATGATAAAGTAAGGTGACAAAGTCAAGGTGGAATATTTAAATAATAAAGAGAAGTGAAAAAAAAATCAAGAAATGATAAAGTAAGATGAGAAAATAAAGAAGGAATATTTAAATGATACAATATTGGAGAAATTTCTATTTATGGAAAGTGGTTAACCCTAAAATAAGGAAAATAGGTTAACTGGCCTAGAAATGGGTTAAGTGAACTAAAAATGGGTTAAGTGACCCAGAGGATGAAAGTATAAATAATATAGCAATGGTCTCTTCTAGATCATCCTTTTTGTGGATCAATGGAGAGCTTATTGTGAGAATATCTTTTGGAGTATTGATGGAGAGCTTCTTGTGAGAACTTCTTGAGCATTTTTGGTGGTGGAACACTTGATAATATTGAATATATATAGGTGAATGAGGTAACCAAGGATATCTAAGCCGAAGTTCATAAGGAAGGTGAAGAAAAGAGGGCCGAAATTGAAGGGAGGATAAATTCTTTTGATGATGCTTTCTAAGGTATGTTATTTACAGGTCATCTCACCATTTTTGTTATAAATTTTGTTCTACAATGCTTCAGAACGTGAAATTTCTATGCCACTGAGAAAACATACCCAAGTATTTGTGGTAAAAAATTTATCTTGTGGGTCGTTGTATTTTTGGAGTTACACTCTGTAGAAAATAGGGTTTGTGGCTAGTCATGAAACTAGTCAAAAACAAGTGTTTCAGGTAAAAACGTCATAAATTCTTCATAACAGATCCAACTTCAGTGAGACGAAATGTGTTGGTTAGGGTACAGGCTGTAGTATCTTTTGTAACATTTTCATATAAATTCAATGAACATTTTTTGTGGGTCACGCTCTACAAGGTCGCTCTCTAGAATAAGCCAGAATTCAGTAAGGTATGCTATTTTTTCTATAACGCCTTTTCTGAGAGGCTTCAAGTAGTGCCACGTAGAGGAATTGAATAAAACACACTGAATATTATTGTGTATCAGTTTCAGATCTTTATTCATTACAGGTACAAATTTGTGATTATTTCAAGTTGGGGTTGTTGACTAATCCAAAACTAGTCATGGTTGAGACAAGCAGTTAATGAGTTGGCACATACATGAGGTGTATAGTTGATGATGTTGGTACATATTGATTAGTCATTTTTTATGATTATTTTACACATGATGCGTATATACTTGGTACATGGTTGGATTCACTTGTTTAGGGTACAGGTTGATTACAGGTTGTTTGGCACAGGTTGGTGCATGGTTGATGCACTTGTTTATGTTGACAGATTGATATATGTTGAGGATTGTTGCCTCATCTTAGTTGGTGCTGAGAATGTAAGATGATTCTTGCATATAGAGATGGTTCTCTTTTAGAGTTGTACTCTATTCAATTGTTTCTGAAAAACCCCTGGATTGAAGTCCATAATAAAAAGAAAAATTGTACATACATCTTGTGTTCTTTGTGTTCTTTATGGAGATGATGTTTTGATGATATGTTGTTGATATATTTTGCTGATATGTACTCACATATAAATGATTATAAATGACAACAATGAGTAATGAGAAAATGTTGAATGTTAACTAAGGATTTTTTGTGTAAGAGGGAATTTTTGGGAAAAAGAACCCCACACTCATTCACCTGCCCCTCTAAGTGTGGTAGGTTTGTCCAACAATTGGTTTCAGAGAGGGCATTCACTACAAGACTTAACAAGCTTGAATGGGATCCATAGACACACAAATGAATAATGAAATACCGATCCTTGATGAGGAAAACTATTCTACTTGGAGAATAGAGATGAGAGTGTATTTGAAGACAATGGGAGCAACTATTTGGAAGGCAGCCATTGGTGGATCAGTTTTGTTGAAGAACAAGTCAAAGTTTGCAGCTCAAAGGGAAGGAAAGAAGAATGATGCATTGGCTATCAAGACCATTCTTAGTGGACTTTCAAGCCCTATCAAAGAGAGCATGGGACAATGCACTTCCACCAAGTATCTATGGCTAAAGCTAGAGGAAACATATCAAAAAAAGAAAGAAGATGTTCAAGACCACTCCGCCAAGATTATCAAAGGTAAAGAATCTCTAACTCTTGATTGCATATGTGATGATTTTAAAGGAAAAGAATCATGTGATGATGTTGTAAAGAAGGAAGATATTGAAGATACCTCAAATGAAGGTAAAGAATCTCAAAAGACTCTTGATTGCATTGATTCAAAATGTGATGATGTTGAATTTTTTTCAAGTGAAGAAGATGATCTAGAAATAGTTTGTGTAAATTTTGATGATAATTATCCCATGGAAAGAATAGAAGAAAATCTATTAGAAATTCAAAAGGAAATTGAAGAGGGTTTATATATATATAGAAGTGATCATTTTTATACACACTATAACTATCTTTCAGATAAC
>SNQJ01S0032417.1:57471-72715 GCA_010110895.2 Picea sitchensis | reverse complement strand
TGGATTATTTAAATAATAAAGAAAAGTGACAAAATCAAGAAATGATAAAGTAACATGACAAAATCAAGAAGGAATATTTAAATGATAAAGTATTGGAGAACCTTCTATTTATGGAAAGTGGTTAACCCTAAAAATAACGAAAATAGGTTAAGTGACCTAGAAATGGGTTAAGTGACCTAAAAGAAGAAATAATTATTTAAATGATAAAGTAAGGTGGCAAAGTCAAGGTGGATTATTTAAATAATAAAGAGAAGTGAAAACAAATCAAGAAGGAATATTTAAATGATAAAATATTGGAGGAATTTCTATTTATGGAAAGTGGTTAACCCTAAAAGAAGGAAAATAAATTAAGTGACCTAGAAATGGGTTAAGTGACCTAGAGGATGAAAGTATAAATAAGATAGAAGTGGTCCCTTGTAGATCATCCTTTTTGTGTATCAATGGAGAGCTTCTTGTGAGAATATCTTTTGGCGTATTGATGGATAGCTTCTTGTGAGAGCTTCTTGAGCATTTTTGGTGTGGAACACTTGAGCATATTGAATATATATCAGTGAATAAGGTAACCAAGGATATATAAGCCGAATTTCAGAAGGAAGGTGAAGAAAAGAGGGCCAGAATTGAAGGGAGGATAACTTCTTTTGATAATGCTTTCTAAGGTATTTTATTACAGGTCATCTCACCATTTTCGCTATAACTTTTTTTCTATAATGATTCAGAACATGAAATTTCTATTCCATTGAGAAAACATACCCAAGTATCTTTGGTAAAACAATCATCTTGTGGGTCTTTGTATTTTGGGAGTTACACTCAGTGGAAAATAGGGTTTGTGGCTAGTCCTGAAACTAGTCAAAAACAGGGGTTTCAGGTAAAAATGTCATGACTTACTCATAATAGATACAAATTCAGTGAGAAAAAATGTCTTGGTTAGGGTACTATATTTAGTATGGTTTGTAATAGTTTTAGATCAATTCAATGAATATTTGTGTGGGCCATGCTCTACAAGGTCGCTCTCTAGAATAAGCCAAAATTCAGCAAGGTATGCCATTTTTTCTATAACACATTTTCTGAGAGGTTACAAGTAGTTCCATTTGGAGGAATTGCATAAAACACATTGAAGAAAATTGTTTGTCAGTTTTAGATATTTATTCATTACAGGTACAAAGTTATGATTATTTCAAGTTGGGGTTGTTGACTAATCTAAAACTAGTCATGGTTGAGACAAGCAGTTGATGAGTTGGCACATACATGAGGTGTATAGTTGATGATGTTAGTACATATTGATGATTCATTATTGATGATTATTTGACACATTATTGGTATATACTTGGTACATGGTTGGATTCACTTGTTTATGGTACATGTTGATTAAAGGTTGTTTGGCACAGGTTGGCGCATGGTTGATGCACTCATTTATGTTGACATATTGATATTTGTTGAGGATTGTTGCCTCATCTCAGTTGGTGCTGAGAATGTAAGATGAGTCTTGCATATAGATTTGGTTCTCTTGTAGAGTTGTACTTTATTCAGTTGTTGCTGAAAACCCCCCGGATTGAAGTCTGTAATAAAAAGACAAATCGTACATACATCTTGTGTTCTTTGTGTTCCTTATGGAGATGATTTTTTGATGATATGTTGCTTATATATGTTGCTGATATGTATTCACATCTAACTTATTATAAATGACAGAAACAAGTAATGAGAAAATGTTGAATGTTAACTAAGAAGTTTTTCTGTAAGAGGGAAGTTTTGGGAAAAATATCCCCACACTCATTCACCCCCCCCTCTAAGTATGGTAGGTGTGTCCAACAACATTGAGTAAGCCAATCATGCAATACGAAGTGTGATCTGATCAAATAGAGATGGAGTTTGAAATAGCCTTCTATGGTTATTAAGAGAGAAGCAAAGAAATGATGTAAAAGAGGTCATTCAAAGAGTTTTTCTTCAAACATAAATACTATCTTAATGAAGAAAGGTGAATTTGGTGGGGTAAAAAACATGATTGGCCTACCTTATTTAAGGTAATAATTTTGTTATACATATTTATATATATTGGCCTTATACATCTTTTAAGTTTTTTTGTTTTTTTGTCTACTTTGGTTGAAACAAATAATGATTCATTTTTTTTGTTACAGTATGTTCTATCGCTATCTCTCCCAAACGACTTTGACAACAATGTCAAACAAGTTATATATGATCTTGGAAAATACACGAGGTAAGTATTTGTGATTTATATGAAAAATTTTATTTCAATTTGTTTTTGTACTTAATGACACGTGTTTTACTTGTAATGTAATATGTTATAATATGTTATGTTGAAACATGTTATTTTATTGTGTCATGATCTCATGTAGATGGTTGTCATTGAAACATATCCATGAAGATGCTATAAAGTATTAGAAGAGAGAAATTCCTCGGCTAATGTGTGAAATGAAACATTTTTCATTGCACAAGAACACTACCTCATACACCAAGTTGAGGAGATTGAAAATTGTGAACCTATACACACAAGGTCAATGTGGATGGTGGAGAGGCACTTGAAATCATTGAAGGATTTGGTTAGACAAAGAGCACGTCATGAGGGTTCTATGGTGGAGGGATATATGGTATATCAATACATGGTGTATATTAGTCAGTATCTTCCCAAACTAGCATTCCCAACTATGCATGCAGTGGATCACATTTTGGATGTGATCTCCATCAAAAAATTTGAAGATCAAGAGCACCTGTTGGGGAAAGGCAGAATGAAAAAAAGAGAGGTAATATATTAATAATTGTGGAGATTTATGTTAATACATATAAATTTTCATTTTTTTTTGTATAGGATCATACTCATTAATATATTAATATTTTTTATTTCATAAATTATTAATATTTACCATGGGCATTATAACTAATATTTAATATTGGTCAATTATGATTTTTTGATTCAGTTGTTCAAGATTGGGATACACTGCATTTATACATTGCAAACAATCTTGACTAGATGAATGTATGGATTGAAAGATGTAAAAAACATCATGGTGGTAGGTTATCATGGAAATGACTATCTGAATTGGTTATATAAGATTTTTGTAACATATATGCCAATGTGACACAAAGGGAAATTGATTTAGCATATGGTTTGAAAGATGGACGGGAAAGAAAATTCACCCATTTTATTCACTTATTTTGTATTATATTAATATGACTACATGTGTACTTATATATTTTTCATATACTTTCCAAGTTATATAAATATGTTAATTTATTAATTGACAATGCATCTTTTACATATATGGCATATTGCAGTTGAAACACCACAAGGCTATGTGGTGCAATGGTCATAAATTTCACATCAAACAACTGGATTAAACCAAGAAAAATTCTAATAGTGGGATAACTGCAGTATTCCAGGTCACTAATGTTTCCTCTAGGGCTGTCATACATCCTCGAGAATCTAAGAATAGATAATATGGGTATTTGAATGATATAATTGAGTGTGACTTTAATTCCTTCAAATTAGTTTTGTTCAACGTCAAATGGTATAGGTTACGAATGCATGAACACAACGAGGAAATTATTATTCAACATGCAAACGGATTTCCAATGATTAAAACAACGGTGTTTGAAAGAG
The DNA here is from genome assembly GCA_010110895.2 of Picea sitchensis. NCBI lineage: Eukaryota > Viridiplantae > Streptophyta > Pinopsida > Pinales > Pinaceae > Picea > Picea sitchensis. The sequence goes on along the minus strand of SNQJ01S0032417.1, from coordinate 69,102 downwards.
GACATGATCGCTATGTTTTTCCAAGCCAATGTGAACATATATTTTACTCAAATGTTCCAGGTGAGAGGGATTGGTTATTTGTGGTTAGATATGATCCAAGAGGAAGGCCAATTAAGTATACTCATGTATAGGAAGAATATGATATTGAAGAAGAATATGATTCCCTACATTAGACAGAGCCGAAATATCATGTAGGCTCAACAGAAGAAGAAGACGAAGAAGATCATGATCCAAGAGTAGGATATAATGTAGTTATTGATGATGATGTAGATGAAAATATGCTCGAAAATGACATTGATGATGATGATGATATCATCAATCCTTTCAAAATCGTTTATGATTTAGATGATGATATAGATGTCGAGTTCGATGATGAAGAAGACATAGGATAAGGATGATTATACAGATGTTGAGTTGGATCAGATACGTTACTATATATTTTGATTTGTATGAATGATTCAATTACAATAATTTACTTATGTCATGGGTTAATTACATGTTTTTAAGTTTTATGTGATGTTTTTATATCCTATGTCACATGTTGTTTAGTTATTATGTGAAACCTGAAAATAGTCGCAAATATACTAAAGTACGTGTTAAAATAACAATATCATTTACAAACATATAATTTCATTTACCTTGAGTAATTTTTGATTTTGTAGTTTCTATGCATGAATCTTACTAGGTTGCTTTCGATTATTTTCTATTTTATAGATTGGGTATTGGGGAATTGATAGTGATATGAAGGGGAGGGGAGGGGCCATATCTGCTTCCACGTTCACGTGGTTGGCATTGTTCAAAAGAGGATAAATTATTATTGAAACCAAGAGAAGCTCATTCATTTTGATACCATCATGATCGTAGATGTCATCATTGTTGTCATAGTATTGCATCAACGAAGTTTCGATGAACGTGTTTGTCATTTCTATAGAATCTTTGTTGAAAATTTTTGAAAACATGGGAATTGTCCCATGAGTTATGTGGAAAGAAATTCATCATGTAAACCATAAAACCTATTTTTTGTTCAAAGTACAAAAATTGGTTGACACAAGTTTTAAGTTTGCATCAAACTTTCTCCATTTTTCTTTCAGGTTCTACATTAATGTATATACAATGTATATGTATTGTAATAGTTATTATGAAAAACTCCTCTTTTTGTATTCATTGTTTAATCAACACCATAAAATTATTCCCTTGCAGTACTAGATGTGAGAACGTGTGTACTGTCGAACGAATTTTAAAATGAACAATGAAAAGACATTGTACTAGGACTAGACATTGGAAACAATGACTTGTGAATGGGGCCAACATTGAAATTTTTTCAAACTATTTTTGTATGCATTGAAATTTGACATGGATAGACTATTTGCATGACTTAACAATATGAGGGGGTTTTTGGACTCAAATTTGACTCACACACCCACTTGTTTCCAACATCAATTCATCATGTAAACCGTAAAGCCTATTTTTTTTTCAAAGTACACAAATTGGTTGACACAAGTTTAAAGTTTCCATCAACCTTTTTTTCATTTTACCTTCAGGTTCTACATTAATGTATGTACAATGTATGTGTGTCATAGTTGTGATGAAAACTCCCTTCTTTTTTGTTCATTGTTTAATCAACACCATAAAAATATGCCCTTGTCATACAATATTATAAGGCACTTGTTTTCATTATAATTTGATGATAGCTAAGGTCTTCTGACCCATCCATGGTATTGTGTGGTGACCCGAGGGCTTGTTCATGGTACTTGACCTAGATATGATATGTTTGGGGCTCGATTTGTTGTTTCCCTCCCTTGACCATGGTCAAGGGCTTGAGGCTTGTTTCCCTACCACAACCATGGTCAAGTCCTCCCTGAGACTCGTATGTAGTATTGAAAACATATAAATGGAACTCATGTCCAAATATTAGTCCAAAGACATTGAAGTGAGATTTCATGTCATGGTTTCTAGGATTTCTTCATGACACATGAGCTTGATAAGGTTCAATTATGGCTTAAGTCCTTAGTCCCCCCTTAACCAATTTTAGGTGCTAAGACCCATTTCTAGGGAACAAAACCTACTCATGGCACATGTATCCTACTTGGAGGCATTCAAGGAAGCCTTACAAATGAGTGATTTGTTGGTTAAGGAATCTCTACCCATTATTACTACAAAACCCCTCCTAATGGTGTCCTTATCCAACTAGTTTGATGCTAAGGACCCCCTAGAGAGGGATTGTGTTGTGGTTTCTAGGTGTTGTTCATGATGATTGAACCTAAAAATTTTCATTTAGGTCTAACATCCCTCTCTTACGCACAATGAATGAACTTATTCTTTGGGGACACTTCCCTGCATGTGATCTAAGTCATTATACTATTGGTTGTATCGATTATGATTATGAGATATTGTGGATTTGATGATATGTTATTTTTTAGTATTTACATAGACTTGTGCTATTGAATGGGCCTCTTGAGTGTGCAAGACTTTGGACATTGAGGATGAAGTGGCATCGATGAAACCCCTTGGACACTAGATCGAATTAGGAAGTGGACAACTGGGATTTGAATGTTGTTGATGTGACATATGTACATATAATTAGATATTATGACGATTGATTATTATTGCTGACATGATTCATTGATAGATGCAGGTTGACGGTAGCTTTCCGACCAAACTCACATTTGGAGTAGAGGGGTCATGCATGAAAACCAGAGACATTGAGGGAGAGGTGTGGCAGTAGCCCTACCAAAACCTACTAGTACTCCTGCCGTGGCTCGAACTGTAGGTCAACGATTACCTACTTCGAGAATACCCACGATGTCATGAGGGAAGATTATGACAGTCACTCACGATGATTCTAAAGGGTGCACAATAAGGCAGGGGAATTATTCCTTAGAGGTCCTTAGTGTCCCACAAGATCACCTGGTGGAGTATTGACTCCAAAGGTTTGACGTCTACCAAATTTAGTCAAGAGGCGAGTGACACCATTGGAGCATGTAGTGTGTCTTGAAGGGCACATCGCACAAAGAAAATGGAAAGAGATGAGTGGCACCCTTGGAGAACGTAGTGCATCTTGAAGGGCACGTCATGCAAAGAACACAAAAAGAGGCGAGTGGCAACCTTGAAGCACATAGTGTGTCCTAAAGGGCACATTGTGATTTTCAATGATAAGTTAATAAACCTAGTGCCTAGAAAAATATTCCTCCTTAGGACCTAGTCAACCTTAAAATAGATGATGGTACGAGTAAAATTTTAATAACTAAAAGTTCCCTTAAAAATTGTCGTCCAACCTAGTGAAAATTAAAACCTAGGTCTAAGTAGAACTTATGGTCAAAAATAAATAAATAAACATGTAACAAGAAGGGGGGTAAGAAATTCAAAATTATTTATTAAAGTCACAATTATAATGGTGGATGAAATTTTTAAAAAAAGGGGGTAATGGTTGTTTTCATCTACATTTGCTAAATTAATTTTTAGTTAACAAGAAAAGAGGGTAAATGGTTGTTTTTATCTATCACTTGCTAAAATGATTTTTAGTTAAAAAGGATAAACGGGAAAACTTAAAAGAAAAATGAAACTTAAAGAAAATGGGTAACTTAAAGAAAAGGGGAGACTTAAAGAAAAAGATGAATGTCTAACTTAGTAAAGAATCTAGCCTTTGGGACATTCTATTTATGAACTCAACTAGGAATTAAGTAAGGCGTAAGTAATTTAAGATTTGTAAAGGAATATTGAGACACCGAGGAGATTTTGTAGGCTTTAGGTGGGTGAGGGAAATAGGAATAATTAATTAATTAATAAAATTATTTTTCTGGTGCAACTAGGGGATCGGGCGACATGTGTATGGTGGAGGTTTTTCGAAATTAATTAAATTAAAAAGGAATATAATGGGAATTTTGGGAAAATAATTACTTGAAAACTCTATAAAAAGGATGGTGAAGGAGGATCATGATCATCATTTGGCTTGCATAATGTTACGCTGCTGAAATTTCATCTTGACTGAATTTTCTGTTGTGGGAGTTGGGATACCCAGCTCAGGCAACGAGTGGTAGATCGACCTTGCGAGGTGATATGGGTGTTATCTTTCTCTGGTATTATGTGTGTGGCCCCTGTGTGGCTCAGGGGGATCAGGGGAAAGAATATTACCCCTAGCATTGGCTGGGATGTACCGGTGAGGTCACATCAGTTGGCAAGCGGGAGCTAGACGGAACATGTGTAGGAAAATGGCTTTGGAGATTTCACATTTGGCTATGGTACGCATGTGTATATTTGTATTGAATCATAGTTTAAATATTGTTACTACACCTTCATTACTGTACTTATACTGTGTTAAATTTGATCTTTTATTCAGCGTAAAACTATCCAGAGATTTCATTTTTATCTTTTGTAAATTGTCTTGATGAGCCCAACATTTTATGATCAAAGAAATTAAAGTCATCCCAACCTTATGCTCACTATATTGTGAACTCATTTCCCATGGAGAACCCAAACTCTGATTGCAATGATTTCTCTGTGTTTTTTTTATTGATTAATACGAAGAAAAGATGGGTTTTTATCTTTTGTCCTTTATCCTTTAAGTTATTAGTACATGCCTGAGTAGTCGGCCAGGATCTGAATCGACTGTCTTTCACTCTGGTGTTAAAGATTTTGATTCAAATTCCCTACTTTCCTATGCATGGATATTTAGTGAAGGATAAATTTGTCTCCCAGTTATCTATCCCTTACTTATCTCTGCGATTTTATCTTATGATTAATCTCGAATCCTTGCGTTTCTGTGAATGAGTATCTTTGGGCTTTTTATTGATTCATTGTCAAATGATTAATCTTTGTGCCTTCTTTGTGAATGAGTCTCTCTGCATTTTTGATTGATTCATTGTTGAATGATTAATCTTTGCATTTCTGTGAATGAGTATCTCTTCATTTTGATTAGTAAAATCTCTAATCTCTGCATTTTGGCAATGTCTAATATCTACGTTATATTACTTACCACTACATTTTGATTGGTAAAATATCTAAAATCTGCATTTTACCAATGTCTAATCTCTGTGTTTTACCAATTTCTAAATATCTATGTTATATTATTTACCAATGCGCCTTTTAATGGAAAAGAACCCCTTTTTTGGTTTTATAACTGATCATAATCGTGCATTATTTAAACTGACAGATAAAGATGTATCTATTTAAAGTTAGACTGAGATATAATTACTAGACAACATTTTTATAGACAACGTTTTTATATATGTGAATATGATAGACAACATTGTTAATAGACAAGGTTTTTATATATGTGAATATGATAGACATAGTTTTTTTTTTATAGATAGCGTGATGATAGACAATGTTTTTATATGTGAATATGATAGACAACAAATATGATACACATCATTTTTATAGTTTTAACAATCAATAGACTTGTTAAAGGACAACAAATTATATTTGTTTCAGTTTTAAAGGACAATGAATTATATTTGTTTTAGTTTTAAAAGATAGCTAATTCAGTTTTAAAATACATGTTTCATAGATAGATTATTAAGTGAACTATTTGTTTGAATATAATTATTTTTAATGTGTACAGATTGATGTAGTCAAGCGTCACCATGGAATAACTAGTAAATATAAGAGAATATACTTCTTACTATGCGAACATGGTGTAATTCATCGTTACATTCCTCATTATACTAGTATTATTATTGATTATGTTAAGTGCATATACTAATTATCTTTTTCAATGAAAAAAAAAACAAGTAGTTATTCCATAAATGGTAAAGAAAGATCAGTTTAAGGAGTGTATGACTTTTGTGGATTCAGGAAATTAATGTGAGGTATGATGGGTTAAATATTAGATTTCTTTTTCTCCATTAACCATGTTGATGTAGGATTTTTTTGGAATTTAATGTGATGTATGATTGTTATAGTAGTCAGATTTCCCTTGTGTCTTGTTGACTTCCCGATTGGGTGCTTGGGTAGTCTTCATGTATTTTTGACAGTTAATTCGGTCTCCTAGCGCGTTGATTTTAGCTTGGGTTTAAGGTCTAGATATGTTATGTTTCTCCATGGTTAATGTCACGCCTATCTCCTTGTGAAGGCATGATTCCTGATGAGGGGATCTTTGTGCGCCCTGATGGATAGATGTGAATGATAACCTAGTCGTAGTCTTGTGCTTCCCAATGTGGGTGTATTGTTCATTGTAATTGATGTTGGTACTTGGTTCTGTAACTCCTTAATGTTTTTGGTTTTGCGCATCGTAGAGGTTTCTAGTTACTAGTCGTCGAAGCCATTGTGTCAGGTTGTTGATGTTGTCCTTTAGCTTGTAGGAATTGTCTTCCTTGTGTTAGGTGAGTAGCCATTTTGATTTGTCTATTGATTTTTGCATGTTTCGTCCAATTGCATGATGTTCCAGTATATTGGGTTGTTGCCTGATTTGCGTGTGTTGTGTTCATTGTCAAGTTTTGTTGATTAATTGTTGTTGTTGTTACCTTCCTGCATAAAAAAAATAAAAAAAAAATTTTTTTGCGTTGCGTCACATGTAGTCGTAACCAAACAAGTTGTTACATATGGAATTAGAGTGGGTTCAAGCTTGCGACTGTGGATCAACATGCTTTCCACTACATAAAAAACTTGAATAATAACCTAGCACTATTGAAAAACTTTAACCTTCCCATGAGGTAATCACAGTTAGATGACACCATAGAGATTCACGATGTGGTCCCAAGGGAGGAGGCACAACGCCTCTAGTAGCACCCGTGCTAGAGGGGTCCAACCCCCAAGGAGAAGAACCAGTCCCTGGGTAGGATTTGGTTGTTGTAAGGGATGTGTATGCTCAGACAAGGAGCTTCAAGGAAATTTTGGAGACCCTGAAAAACCGTCTGTACTGAGATAAGGCCACGACGGTTGTACCCCTGAGGGTCCACAATGCACCCCAACAAGTACTATTATCATTCATGAGGAATTCTATAAGATTAATATCCTATGTTCACGAGTCCCACGGACGGCTCAACCGCCAAGTTATGGCTGGACAACAAGGCAATGTCCTTCAAACGTCATGGTTACGACCTCCGGCATGAATGTTCGCATGGAGGCCTTTCAACTGAAGGGGAGTGCTCTTATATGGTGGAATATGCTCCTGCCACATTTGAACATGGAAGTCGAAGACATTTCATGGGAACTGTTCGAGGAAGAGTTCCAGGAGAGGTATCTGTTTGAGGAATTCATTGAGCGTTAGCTCAACGAGTTCAATGCCTTGCAACAGGGAAGTTGTATGGTGCCAGAGTATGAGGCCCATTTTATGGAGCTTATTCGGTATGCTCTGCACCTGAATACTGAGAAACTTAAGGTCAATTGGTTCCTTTTTAGCCTTAATGTTAGAATTCATGAAAAGGTTAGGATTCTGATGCCTCAAACCTTGCATGATGTCATCTAGAAGGCCCTCATAGAAGAGGAGGATTTTATCAATAGGGGTTAGATAATGACTCCAACGAGACCATCGGGGCAGGTGTCATCTAGCGCGCAATAACATCAGACATCAGCTAGACATTCACCAGGATATCATGGCTTCCAGATAGGATCCACTTTCACTACACCTCAACGAAAAACGCCTCACCAATGGACTCCTTACCGAGGACCAAAACACCAAAAACAACATCAACAACTTAGGCTTGTTCAACAGAACAGACCAGGGTTCTGGGCCAGATGGCTGCCAGCTTTGGGTACCAGGATTACTTTACCTAAGAAGGGGTGTCGGATATGTGGGGAGCCACATTACCAGTGTGACTTCCCAGTGAAGAGGACTAGAGCATCTGTATTAGCCAGACCCACTACCGTGAGATATTTGGGCAAGGCCCATCAGATTTATGTAGTGGTGAATAACCACTAGGAAGAGAACCAACCAACTGTGCTCGATACGTCAGGTATCGTCACTGACCAGAACCTTAGTGTTTTGATAGATCTAGGTGATACAGAGAGTTTCATTCTAGGGCAGTGCTAAAAATAATTAAGGTAAGGGCAGTCGAACAAGATGAGTTTAGCTTTGTAGAAATGGGTTCGGAAGAAAGACAAAAGGTTGGAGGGAAGGTTACGGGATGTAGCCTTAACTAGGGAGAGTTTGTTACTAGGGCCAATATTTACATCATGATATTAGGATATTATGATGTCGTGATCGGTATGGACTGGTTGGAATCGCATGAGGAGATAATCAACTGTAAGAAAAAATGATTGATCTTGGTCGATGATGAGGGAAAGAGATGCATGATTGTAGGTCAGAACCACAGACTTTCCCTAAGGTTAATCTCTTCCTTTCATCTACAGAAGAGCATGCACAAGGGATGTAAGCTTTATGAAATCCTTGCGTTAAACGAGAAGGGAGTAGCGAAAGGTCTAGAACACCTTCCGATGGTGAGAGAGTTTGCAGACATCTTCCCTGAGGAGTTACCTGGGATGCCGCTGGAGAGGGAATTGTAATTTACCATAGACCTAAAACTGGGGACTGAACTGATAGAATGAATGCCTTATCGAATGTCGACCCCGAAGTTATAGCAGTTGAAAATGCAACTAAAGGAGTTTTTGGACCTAGACTTGTATGTCCATATGTGTGTCACCATGGGTTGCGCCTATTATCTTCATACATAATAAGGATGGGTCATGGAGACTTTGCATTGACTATCATCAATTGAACAAGGCAACGATCAAGAATCAGTATCTGTTGCCAAGGATTGATAATTTGTTTGATCATATGAAGGGTACGACGGTGTTTTCAAAGATAGACTTGAGATCAGGGTATGACTATTTATGGATCAAGGAGGATGAGATCCCTAAGACCACCTTTAAGACGAGGTCTGGATATTACGAGTTTAATTTTTTACCATTTTGGTTGATGAACACCCCAGGTGTATTTATGAGTATGATGAATGGGTGTTCAACGAATACTTGCATAGGTTCGTCCAAGTATTCATTGACGTTATTTTGATTTACTCTCAGAATATGAAGGATCATGATGAGCACTTGTGCTTGCTACTACACTGTCTACCAGAGAACCAATTGTATGGGAAGTTGTCCAAATCCTCATTTTATCAATTGAAGATTCATTACTTAGGGCATGTCATCTACATCGAAGGTATCTTTGTGGATCTCGCCAAGTTTGAAGATATTATGGAATGGCCTACATCAAAAAATGTCCCCGAAGTACATAGCTTCATGGGTTTAGTGGGATACTATCTATAGTTTGTCGAGGGTTTTTCGAAGATAATAAATCTGATTACGAAATTGAAAAGAAGAACACGAAGGTTTTTTGGACCGATAAATGCACAGAAGAATTTCGTAGGCTCAAGGAGTTGTTGACAACAACACCGATACTAAGGGTGCTTGACATGGATGTGGACTTCTTTGTATGCACTGACGCATCCAAGGAAGGCTTAGGCAGAGTCTTGATGCAAGACAGTCGAGTGATCGCTTACATATCGAGAAAGTTGAGATGGAATGAGGAGAACTATGAAATGCATGATTTGGATTTGTTAGTGATCCAAATGGATATCAGTGGCCACCCACCTTTTCCAACTAGCTCAAAATAGTTTTCTGACAATTTTGGCAATTTACTATTTTTAGCAGTTTTAACTTCCAGGGCCATCTTGAGGGCCTAAATGAAGGTTTTTTGGGATTGATCTCGTCAATGATATCCAAAGGCATAAGTGAGACCCAAAAATGAATATCCTCTATGATACCTTTCCAACCAGCTATCACACGCCTAAAATGGAGATCGTATGCAAAAGTTATGACATCGGGAAGTTGATGTACTAACTTACCCAAATGGGGCCAACATGAATTTTTGTGCTTCATCTCCTAGGGTTAGTTTTTTGGATGTCTAGGGATTTTGGAATTCTTTATTCTTGTAAAAATGCCTTCAGAGCCTCATTGTAACCTTATTCTTGTGAATGCGTGTTGTCGTCACATCTCTTCTCATAGATAAGCCGCCACCATTCCAGCAAGCTTGTTTCCACTACATTTTACAGTTTCAGCGTATTTCGTTATTGAATAGAAAACTAGTTTTACTGTATCTCTGTTATTTTTTGTTAAGCACTTGTTAATAATCTATATTCATTTCATTTTTCTCATAAAATATGGATCAGTGGTATCAGAGGGGTCTGCTCCTTGTCATCTTAATGCATGTCCCCAACGAGGTCGGAGTACAAAGAGTTGGGTCTCGAGCTTGTTTCTCTTGATGACAAAATCTCTCACACGCCCAAGTGACCTCCCATAGCAGGAGAAAATAAAGATGAAAGGATGGGAGATCCTTTCAAACTGTTGATTGAGGAATCCCTCACACAACAGAGGAACGAGATGATGGATAGTTTCGTACAAATCCTTCGATGGCTACCAACAAGCGATGCATCTTCTTCGAACGAAGGAGCCGCCCCCTTCAAGGTACAAATAAAATTCGATATTCCTATATATGAGGTTAGATAGATGCAGATGTTGTAGACAACTGGTTGAATCTACTAGAAGGGTATTTTTCTATCCATAACTTTTTGAATGGAGAAAAGATTAATTTTGCACTCCTCAAAGTCGTTCGCCATGTCAAGGATTGGTGGGAAGCTTTTTGTGAGCAAAAGGAAATAGAGGAAACCTCACTATTTTCAGTCATGACCACCTGGGAATCCTTCAGGGATACTATTAAGGAAAAATACTACCCTGTCGGAAGTTATGACGAGCTGTATACCAAATGGACCACACTGCGGCAAGAAAGAGACCAAGAAGTGCAAGATTTCACAAATATCTTCCATACCTTGCACACCAAGTTGGGTATAAAATACTCAGAGCGACATATGGTGCTCAACTATCACAGTTCTCTGCATAGATACATCCAAACTGAAATGGAATTTCTAGACATCTCATCCTTGGGCGTGGCCTACTGATATGCCATCAAAATCGAGCAGAAGCTCAAATAAAAGATGCGGTAATTTGGGCATGTAAACCCCTCACAACAAAAGCCAGGAAAGGGCATCCCCAAGACACCGAGCAAAGGATAGAGAAAATATGGACAGCATCAGGATAACCAGTCCAAGAAACAAGAAAAGAAGGACACCTGAAAGACAAAGAAAGATACCGGGAAGTGGTGCAACTTCCATAAGAGCCCTTGGCATAACACCACTGACTGCCACTCAAAGTAGTCATTGGTGGCCGAAGTGAAAGCCTCTAAATCAGATGCAGATTTTGAGTCTGAGCCAGAACTAGAAAGGGGAAGATGGATCATTGACGTGGAATCCAGAGCCATCGTTGCTACCACCAATCTCCAGCCTAGTAAACCAGATGAGCCAGAAGAAGGCGAGCACCTCTTCCATTCACAGATGTGGGTAAAAGTAACCCTGTTGCACTTCATCGTTGATAGCGGTAGCTAGAAGAACCTCATCTCAGTAGAGGTCATCAAGCAGCTGTCCCTGCCAACAACACCGCACCCACAACCCTGCACCATTGGATGGCTCCGCCAAGGAAATGATCTCTGCATCATCCAACAATGTCGACTGTCGTACGACATCAATCCCTTCAAAGATGAGGTATTGTGTGATGTTTCTCCTCTCGAAGTTTGTGATGTTATTTTAGGCCAACCTTATTTATGGAAATGTCATTATGTATATGAGTCTAGGCCTTGTAGTGTTA
>SNQJ01S0032417.1:35426-57461 GCA_010110895.2 Picea sitchensis | reverse complement strand
TTTAAAACAAGAGGGGGTGTATGTAAAATCCCTCTCTTGCCTGCATTGAGAAAACTTATTATTTGGGGACACTTGTGTGCAAGTGATCTCGGTCATTATACTATTGGTTGTATTGATTATGATTATAAGATATTGTGGATTTGATGATATGTTATTGTGTAGTATTTACATAGATCGGTTCTATTGACTAGGTCTGCTAAGTGTCCAAGACTTTGGACATTGAGGATGCAGTGGCATCGATGAAACCCCTTGGACTCTGGATCAAGTCAGGGAGTGGACTGTTAGGGTTTGAATGTTGTTGATGTGACATATGTACATATGACTAGATGTTATGATGATTGATTATTATTGCTGAAATGATTTGTTGATGGATGCAGGTTGACGATAGCTTACTTACCAGACTCACATTTGGAGTAGAGGGGTAACGNACCAGAGACATTGAGGGAGAGGTGTGGCAGCATCCCTGCCACAACCTACTAGCACTCCTATCATGGCTCGAGCTATAGGTTAATGATTATCTACTTTTAGAAGACCCACGATGTCGTGACGGAATACTATGACAGTCACTCATGATGATTCTAAGGGGTGGGTAATAAGGCAGGATCCGTATTCCTTAGAGGCCCTTAGTCTCCCACAAGATCACCTGGCGGAGTATTGACTCCAAGGGTTTGATGTCTACCAAATTCATTCAAGAGGTGAGTGTCACCCTCAGAGCATGTAGTGCTTCTTGAAGTGCACATCGTGCAAATAAAATGGAAAGAGGCGAGTTGCACCATTGGATCACTTAGTGCATATTGAAGGGAACGTCGTGAAAAGAAAACGGAAAGAGGCGAGTGGCACCCTTGGAGCACATAGTGTGTTCTAAAGGGAACGTCATGATTTTCACTTATAATTTAATAAACCTAGTGCCTAGAAAATTATGCCTCCTTAGGACCTGGTCGACCTTAAAATAGATGATGGTACGAGTAAAATTTTAATAACTAAAAGTTCCCTTAAAAATTGTCGCCCAACCTAGTGAAAATTAAAACCTAGGTCTAAATAGAACTTGTGGTAAAAAAATAAAAATAAACATGTAACAAGAAGGGCGGTAAGAAATTCAAACTTATTTATTAAATTCAAAATTATAATGGTGGATTAAATTAAAAAAAAGGGGTAATGGTTTTTTTTATCTACATTTGCTAAATTAATTTTTAGTTAAAAAGAAAAGAGGGTAAATGTTGTTTTTATCTATCACTTGCTAAATTGTTTTTTAGTTAAAAATGATAAAGGGGGAAACTTAAAAGAAAAAGGAAACTTAAAGAAAAGGGGAAACATAAATAAAAGGGGAGACTTGAAGAAAAAGTTTAATGTCTAACTTAGTAAGGAATCTAGCCTTTGGGACTTTCTATTTAGGAACTCAACTAGGAATTAACTAAGGCGTAAGTCATTTAAGATTTGTAAAGGAATATTGGGACACCAAGGAGAATTTTTAGGAATGCTTTAGGTGGTTGAGGGAAATAGGAAGAATTAATTAATTATTAAAATTGATTTTCTTGTGCAACTAGGGGATCATGCAACATGTGTACAGGGGAGGTTTTTCAAAATTAATTAAATGAAAAAGGAATCTAATGGGAATTTTGGGAAACTAATTACTTGAAAACTCTATAAAAAGGATGGCTAAGGAGGAGTATGATCACAATTTGGCTTGGGTAACATTACGCTACTGGAATTTCATCTTGACTGAACTTTCTCCCGTGAGAGTTGGGATACCCAGCTCAGGTAACGAGTGGTAGCTTGACCTTGTGAGGCGAGTTGGGTGCTAGCATTCTATGGTATTGTCTGTGTGGCCCATTTGTAACTTGAGGGGCTCAGGGGGAAGAAGGGTACCCCTAGTGTTGGTTGGGTGGTATCGGTGAGGTCACATCAGTTGGAAAGCGAGAGCTGGATGGAGCGCGTGCGAGACAACGACTTCATAGATTTATCATTTGGCTACGACACACATGTGTATATTTGTATTGAATGGTAGTTTAAATATTGTTCCTGTGCCTTTAGTACTGTACTTATACTGTGTTAAAGTTTGTGTTTTATTCCGCATAACACTATCCAAAGATTTAATTTTTATCTTCAGCAAATTGTCTTGATTAGCCAAATGTTTTATGATCAAAGAACTTAAAGTTATCCCAGCCTTATACTCATTGTATTGTGAATTGATTTCCCATGGAGAACCCAAAATCTGATTGCAATGACATCGCTGCATTTTTTTTAATTGATTAATACGAAGAAAAATTGTGTTTTTATCTTATGTCCCTTATCCTTTAAGTTATTAGTCTCTTCCAGAGTAGTTGGTCAAGAGCCGAATCGATTGCATTTCACTCCAGTGTTAAATATTTAGATTCAAATTCCCTTCTCTCATGTGCATGGATAATAAGTGAAGGATACATTTTTCTCCCATTTATCTATCCCTTACTTATCTCTTCCTTTTTCTCTTATGACTAATCTCGAATCCTTGCGTTTGAGTGAATGAGTATCTTTGCGTTTTTTATTAATTCATTGTCGAATGATTAATCTTTGTGCCTTTTTTGTGAATGAGTCCCTCTGCATTTTTTATTGACTCATTGTTGAATGATTAATCTTTGTGTTTCTGTGAATGAGTATCTCTTCGTTTTGATTGGTATAATATCTAATCTTTGCATTTTACCAATGTCTAATCATTGCATTATATTACTTACCACTGCATTTTGATTGGTAAAGTATCTAATCTTTGTTTTTTACCAATGTCTAAATCTCTGCATTATATTATTTACTACTGCGCCTTTTAATGGTAGAAAATCCCTTTTTTTGGTTGCTTAACTGGTCATAACCATGCATTATTTAAACTGATAGATAACGATGTATTTATTTAAAGTTAGACAGAGATATAATTACTAGACAACGTTTTTATAGACAACGTAATGATAGACATTGTTTTTATATATGTGAATATGATAGACAACGTTGTTAATAGACATTGTTTTTATATATGTGAATATGCTACACATAGCATTTTTTTTATAGACAATGTTTCTATATTTGAATATGATAGACAACGAATATGGTAGAAAATCTTTTTATAGTTTTAACAATCAATAGACTTGTTAAAGGACAACGAATTATATTTGTTTCAGTTTTAAAGGACAACAAATTATATTTGTTTTAGTTTTAAAAGACAACGAATTATATTGTTTAAAAGACAATGATATATTTGTTTTAGTTTTAAAAGATAGTGAATTCAGTTTTAAAAGACATGTTTCATAGATAGATTATTAAGTGAACTATTTGTTTGAATATAATTATTTTTAATGTGTACAGATTGATGTACTCAAGCGTCACAATGGAATAACTAGTACATATAAGAGAATATACTTCTTACTATGAGAACATGGTGTAATTCATCATTACATTCCTCATTACATTAGTATTAGTATTGATTATGTTAAGTGACTATACTAATTCTTTTTTTCAATGCAAAGAAAAAAACAAGTAGTTATTCCATAAATGGTAAAGAAAGATCAGTTTAAGGAGTGTATGACTTATGTGGATTCAGGAAATTAATGTGAGGTATGATGGGTTAAAGATTAGATTTCTTTTGCACCATTAAACATGTTGATGTAGGATTTTTTTGGAATTTAATGTGATGTATGATTTTTATAGTAGTCAGATTTCCCTTGCGTCTTGTTGACTTGTCAATTAGGTGCTTGGGTAGTCTTCATGTATTTTTGACAGTTAATTCGGTCTCCTAGCACGTTGGTTTTAGCTTGGATTTAAGGTATAGATATGTTATGTTGTGCCATGGTTACTGTCATGCCTATCACCTTGCAACAACATGATTCCTGATGAGGGGATCTATGTGTGCCCTGATGGATAGATGCGAATGATAACCTGGCCGTAGTATTTTGCCTCCTGATGTGGGCGTATTGTTCATTGTAATTCATGTTGGTAATCGATTCTATAATGCCTTAATTCATTTGGTTTTGTGTCCCATAGAGGTTTCTAGTTACTGGTCGTCGAAGCCGTTGTTTCAGGTTGTTTATGTTGTCCTTTAATTTGTAGGCATTGTCTTTCTTGTGTCGGGCGGGTAGCCGTTTTTATCTGTCTATTTATTATCGCATGTTTCGTCCAGTTTCATGATGTTCTAGTATGTTGGGTCGTTGTTGTTTGTTTCCTTATTTGTGTGTGTTTTTTTCATCGTCAAGTTGTGTTGATTAATTGTTGTCGTTGTTAACTTCCTACTTAAGAAAAGAAAAATTAATAAAAATTCTATTTTGCGTTGCGTCACATGTTGTCGTAACAACACGGGTCGTTACATTAGTGCCCTCATATCCCACTCAAGTTCAACAAATCCCTAACCATGATGTATCCAATAACTATTCCAAGTGTCGAACCGAGACATGTTATTTTTTAGGGTCTTTGTTGTGGTTTAATCATGGTACGCATATCCCTCTAGTAGGCCAAAGATACCCTATGAAGGTCCTATGTCATGGTTGAAGGATGATTTCAATGACATAACTTGAGAATCTTCATGGTTTTTATTTTTGGTGCTTGACTCGAGAGTCTTCATTTAGGACATAAGTCCATTATTTCTCTCCTTTGACATTGGTTAGACTTTAATACTAATTATTGGGTCATAAATAACCTAGTCATGGATCCCATATCCCATTTGGACATCAATGACACCGCTTCATTGATATGTGACCTAATCCTTCTCTCAAATCCTCCTTCTTATATCTTTGTTGCATGGTTTGGGTGCTAAATATATAACAATGGTAGCTAAATCTAGACCCTTTCCCTTCACTCCTTTCACTTTTTCATTAGGAGAGTTGGAAACAGTATTGATCATGTCATGCCACTCACCCACAATATAGTGGTTTAAGTCACTAGGTACATCCTTTTTAATCTCACCGACTTGTTGAAAAACTTATTTGGATAACATGCAAGTATTTTGATCATGTGGCTGGCCACACGGATTGCGCCATGGTAAAATTTCATGATCATGGTAGACTTTACCTGTAAAATCCCTGGTCAAAGGAGGTCTCATACACCAATTCGGTGTCTAGATTGGCCATGACCTAAAAAGGAGATTTTATTATTGTTATTATTAATATAATTAATATATTAAAAATGTTAAAAAACATGTGTTAAAAACAAAAACAAAAAAACAATAAAAACATTAATAAAAACAAAACATAATAATAAAAAAATCAAAAAACAAAAAACAAATTTCAAACAAAATTTAAAATTAGTATTAGAGCTCGAGCCCATTTAGAACCCACGCCCTCAATCTCATGTCCATCTATTCACACCACCAAAATTATCACTATATCATCTTGCACCCATCTATTACTCGCGCCCTGCATGGACACCCATACCCTACACCCGCGACTTGCATTCACACACGTGCCTTGCATTCAATCCCGCAAAGAGAAACCCACCATTCGATCCCAACAAGAGGAACGAGAGAGAGAGAGGGACGAGGTTCCCTACATTCTATATTGTGCCCTACATTCACATTCACACCTTGTGTTCAAGTCCACAGAGTGAAACCCGCCATTCAAGCCCAACGAGAGGGAGGAGAGTGAGAGGGAGGAGGTGGTTGTCCTGAGAAGGAGGAGAGAACCCGACCTTTGAGGTATTTGTTCACAGGTAGGAGTTGGCTGTATCGATAGGGAGGAGACAAACCCCAGTGAAAAAACCTCATGACGACAGAGGAGACAGGCCTCCAAAACCCTATGGTGATAGAGGATAGATCTCGTGGAGTGGAGATGTCACCAAAATTGGTAATTTCTGACTGGTTTAATTTTCATGAATGGTATAATTTTCATAAATAATTCTAAATAGAGGTAAACTAAACTACACATTCTCCATTTTAAAGGTAGTTAATTATTTTCCTATATAGTCTTTTGTAAACACTTATTAGAAATTCGAATATTTTAAGATAAATTCATGCTCAAATGAGCTAAGCCAATCACCATTGTTCCTTTGATAAGGGGCTTATAGTATTTTTGTATCCATGCACGTATAAGTTTTGGGATGACCATATCCCAATGAACTTCCCAACTAACCCAGAATTACCTAAAGTTAAGGCATTTCACCAGGATGAGGTCAAAGGAAATTTAACCTTCAACATTTCTTCCAACTTATTCAAAAAACATGAAGGTTGGGACTTAGAGTTTTTTTATTGAGCTCAAAACCATGGCTTGAAAATATATGTATTTTTCATTGGGAGGGGGTTTAAAACCCCCCTCCCCATCTGCACCATCCATCACTCAGGACCACGAAGCACTAGTTGGGTTTCAAGGGAAGAACCAAAACATATCAGTGTCTTTGGATTGAAGATCCTTTTTTCATAGAAAGTTTGTTGATGGGGATTAATCTTAGATATTTAACATATTCATTCCCTCTATGTTTATTGATATAAGAATAGATTTGCACCTTTCTTAATTTCACAATTGTGAGGCTATTAAAGCCTAAAAGGGAGTCGAACGATTCAAGAGGAGAGGGGTTGGATCAAATGAAGAGGAACATTCCAATTTATCCCTTTTGGGATCGTGCTCACATAATATGAAGGATAATCCTCTTCAAGGATGTCCCTTAACTATGGATTAAGACAAATACCAAGGGAAATTTCATAGTCATTGGAATGATTAAGGAAAATAATCATAGACATAAAAAATTATATGTAAAATAGAAATAAAGAGGGGTATATGTGCAATGTATAAGAATAAAATAAAATATTATTCTACCTCTTCAATATCAACAATTAACTCCAAGGAAACCCCCTCAAAGTTGGGAACTCCTCAATAAAGGTGGAAATATGGTCCAAGTAGGGTTTGATAAAGTCTTTTCTGCCACACGTTGCTCTTCTTTTAAGTTCTTCCTCAAACCATGATCTTCTAACATGTTCCTTCCTTAGAATAAGAACTCAAATCTCGAGATAGTGGACCAATCCTCTTTTTTTGCATACATAATCCTTGATCATGTCATACAATCATTTTATATTTCCTTATAAGGTGGAGTCTTCCTTCCAAGATGAACCTTAAACCATGTTCTTATGTTTTAGCTTTCATGTGTCCTCTCCTTAGCTAGGGCATTCCTCAAGCATGTGTGATAAGAAATTATTATGACCCCTTTAACATGGGGTGATCCGCATCTAATATTTACTTTATCCTTATTTCATGGCTGGAAAGAGTCAAATATACCACTTGGTACCCCTTTTGACTTCATCAAGTTGGGCACTCCCTCGAGAAATTTATTAATTTCCTTTTTTTGGGGGGGTGCAAGGGTTTTGGGTCCATTCTAATTCCTTTTAATCATTCTATTTGAACGTTTCCTTCTTTCTCTAACTAATCTCTTGGATTTTTACCTTGTTGATTCCACATTGACCTCTTCATCTAAGAATTTGACACTAATATGGCTCCCCATATCACCTTTCACAAGGATTCATGCTTATAGACCCACTTATTTGCTATATCATGTGTATACATGACATGGGAGTATGCTTTGTAGGTAAAAATTCAACTTAAGATATGTTATATATAGTGTAGGAAATAATGAAGAACAAGCTATAGCAGGAAACTTTTGAAATGTTTATTACTTTGCCTATCCATTTCTCGTTTTAATTTTTCCACAAATTGATTTTACCCCAGGGTTTATATCTCTTCTTTTATGCAACCCATCCTAGTTCATCTATCTATAAGTTTTTAATGACCTCCATTCTAGTTTTGGTCTCAATTTTCTATGACAAACAATGTTATTGTTTTTCCTCTTTCTCTCATAATTACAATTCACATATCTTCGTTATCACTACCAATTTTATTAGTTCTTACTATATTAATGAACTTCTCTCTATCTCAGTCATTTGGGGCTTCTTGGGGACATAGTTTTTTTTTTGGAAACTTTTCTGGATTTCTTGTTAACTAGATGTGTTTTATTGATTTTTGCCTCATTTATTTCTTGAATGACTACTTTATTTAATATTTATACTTCCTTTAATGAATTATCCTTGTCGCATATATTCTTACCTTTCATCGACTTACATCCCATTAATCTTCCACTGGTCAAACTATATTTCATTTGTTTATGTGACACTAACTCACTTTACATTGCCCTTCCAGTGGTCAAACCAATATTTTTCAACTCTTCTTATGTTTACATTTTTCTCGTTTATCCCACATTTGTTGGTCCTACTTTCATTGATCTTAATTACATTAATTTGGGTGCAAAAATCTTTAAACATTCTCTTAAGGTTGATTGGTTCTCCAGTCAACCTCTTTTGGACTTTCCATCTCCCATTAACTCTCTTGCATCTTATTTAACCTCGTATCTCCTCGTTAAATATATGTGGTCAATTATTTGTCAATTGGTCAAATAAAATTTTGTTGGGTTGCATCCTCTTTCAAATTTCCATCTTCTCCTTTAATGTTTTCTCTCAATGAATTTTTTGCACTCACTATCTTGATATTGGTTCATAAGAATCTACAACATCCCATTGATTTCTCCATAGCCCAACTCTACTCCAAATCTCATTGGACTACTCTGTGACTTATTTCTCCCTCCTTAATGATTTTCCTCTAATCTCTTCTTACCTAAAATATCATTTGTATGATAGAAGGTCTTCTTTATTTTTGAAACTTCATTCCCTAAATTGTTTATTTTTCTTTCTCTTGATCTGACTAGTCAACTTCCATTCTTCTTTTCTTATGTCAAAATAGTAAACTTTGAACTATAACATTTTTCCAATATGGTTAAGGGTTTTCATATTCGACCAAAACCCTTTTGAATACAAAGTGTAACCACCCTTATATTCAATAACCTATAGATTTTTTCTTTATCTCTTTAAAATAAATATTGGGGTCTTCAAGCGTTGTATCTATTTAATTTTTACCCATTTAAAATTGTCTTCAATATTTTAGAACTCTATGCTGGTTAGTTTCCCAAGTTTTTATTAAAGGTTTGGAAGGTGTTGGTATAGTCTCATAGTTTGATCCTAACCCTAGTGGAGCTGCAAACATTTGGTTTGTTGTTCCCCATAGCTCCCCACATGGTAATATTCGTCATTGAGGGGATCCACAAAATCCCCCCTATGTGTCTTCAAGATCTAGGTGGAATTGTGTTCTTCCTCTAACCGTTATCTAGGTGAAACGAACCTAGCAATTAATAACCTTCACTAAGTTGGTAATCCACATGCATGAGTGACCCTAATAATTTAGGTAATTACACCCTCTAATTGTGCATCCAAAACTAAAGATATAAAAAATGTATTTAGAACTTTGAATATAGAAAATAAAGTTCAAAAATACGAACTAGCATGATGATGGACTAATCACTAACAACACATGCACATGGGACTAAAAGTAAAACCAAACAGGTACCTTTCATAGATTTATTCCTCGAGTGAGGGAAGCTTATGAAAAATAGAGGGAAATGGGACTGCATCTAGTAGATATGATACACAAACAAGGACCAGAGGTGAAAAAGTGAGAAGAAAATTTCATAGACGCACAAAAAAATTCTTGTCCATGGAGAATCATGATCTTATGATGATGAGATCATAAGAGACATGGAGTGTAATATACTGGATATAAAAAGTGTGGAGAACGGAAATAAAATGCTAGTAATGGTAGAATAACAACAATATAACCAGAACAATCACCACAATAGAAATGAAATGATATAAGAACAACAACAGAAATAACACTTTGATTCTGAAAGAAATGTTCACAAGCCTCTTCGATGGGGAAAATTCTAGTTGAGAAGCGCTCTATTACAATATTATCCAAGATAGGGTTCTCATACCCTCAACTCCTATTTATACTAAATATGTCTATTAAAAGAAGCATCTAGAGGAAGATCCTTCTAGAAGAAAAAGATTCTATTAGGTTTTCTTACATTATTCTATTTTATTGAAAGGCCTTATTAATATTGACCTTTATTACATCCAAATATATTGTTCTAACTATGTGTGGGTTATGACCCTAACATGTACGCCCCCTTAAAAAAATCCTTGTCCTCAAGGCTTGAGATGAGGAAATTGTTGTAGAATGGTAGTTGGTTCCCAAGTGGCATCTTCTAGAGTTGTATCTTTCCACTGGACTAGCACTTCCTTGATGGTTCTCTGATGTAGGTGATGCTCATGTTGGTCCAAAAATGCTTCTGGATGTAGCCAAATGGATCCTTCTTCAGCTAACTCGGGAAGGTTGGTTTGAATTTGGCACTTAGCTCCAATCACCTTCTCTAAGCCTGAAACATGAAAAATAGGATGTAGCTTTGAATGGCTAGGCAAAGCTAACTAATAGGCTACTTGTCCCACACACTTTAGAATGGTATAAGGACCATAAAATTTGGGCGCTAGCTTCTGACAATGCTCGACCTTGAGGGAAGTTTGTTTGTAAGGTTGCAGTCGAAGAAACACCTGATCCAATTCTGCAAATTGACGTTTAGAGAGACGTTGATATGCTTGTTTCTTCATGTGATTATGTGACATGACCAAATTCTCTTTGAGGGTATGAATAAAATCCTCTCGAGCTGTAAGTGTTTGGTCAACCGCCTGGAAATTCGAGGTACCTGGTAAGTATGAGAGAACTGAAGGTGGTTTCTTTCCATATACTACCTCAAAAGGAGTCATGCATGTAGTTGTATGGTATGAAGTGTTGTACCACCATTCGGCTAGGGGTAACCATTGAGTCCATTGATTTTTCTTTTCCAAGGAAAAACACCTCAAATATGTTTCCAAAACTTGTTGACAACTTCTGTTTGGCCATCAGTCTAGGGATGATAAGCTATGTTGAGATGCAAGTCAGTGCCTTGTATCTTGAATAGTTCTTGCCAAAAATTTCTTGCGAAAGTTGGGTCACGATAAAAAACAATAGAGTGTGGCATGCCATGAAGCTTGAAGACCTTATCCATGAGAATTTGAGACACCATGGATGTTGTAAATGGGTGTTGAAGGGCACATAAATGATCATACTTGGAAACGCGATCAACAACCACCATGATGATTGATTTATTTCCCAATTTGGGTAAGCCGGTAATAAAATCCATAAAGATATCCTTCCAAATAGCAGGTGGAATCGAGAGCAGTTGTAGTGTGCTCAAATATTTAACTATTTCTCTCTTGTTGCGTTGAAACACATAACATTCAAAGACAAAATTACGAATGTCCTGTTTCATACCATCCCAGAAAAAGGAATGTTTGACCCTGTCATAGGTTTTGGTGAACCCGAAGTGCCCTATTGTGGGTGTAGCATGAAGCTCATAAAGTACCACGGATTTAAGCTTTCATTGATTACTTAAATACAAACAAACTTTGTATTGAAGTTCATCATGGAGCCAAGAGTACCCTAGGGAAGCTGGAGCATTGGAATGCAATTATTGGATCAGATGCAAACTTTTGGGCTCTTGTAGCCATTCCTTGTGAACGGCTTGGAGATAATTTGGTACAATGAATGAAAGAGAAAAATGGATCCTTCATCTTCATATTTTCGGGAAAGTGCATCCGCAACCACATTGTCTTTGCCTTTCCTATAAATGATCTCATAATCATATACAAAGAGCTTAGTCACCCATTTTTGTTGTTCTGGGGAGGAAATGCATCGTTCCATAAAATACTTGAGGCTTTGATGGTATGTCTTAATTTGGAAACGTTTCCCCAATAGATAAGGGTGCAATAGATCAATGACATGCATAATAGCCAACATTTCCTTTTCATAGATGGATTTGCCCAGATTTCTTTCAGATAGTTTCTTGCTGGTAAAGGCCAAAGGTCGACCCTCTTGCATAAGTACAACACCAATTCCTTTCCCTGAGGCATCACATTCCAACACAAAGGTATTTGTGAAATCGAGAAGGGCAAGGACTGGAGTGGTGCACATGGCCATTTTAAAATTTTGAAAATCTTGAGTACCGACTAGAGTCCAAGTGAAAGAGTTCTTTTTGAGGAGAGTAGTGAGAGGTGCTGCAATCTTCCCATAATTATTAACAAACTTGCGACAATACCCTGTTAAGTCAAAAAATCCATGAAAGCTCTTAGGAGTCTTTGAGTGAGGGCAGTCTTGCATAGATTCAATATTTTTAGTATCAACCCTGATGCCATCCTTGCCAACTAGATGACCCAAGTATTCTACTTCTGAGGCACCAAAAGCACATTTAGACCGTTTTAGGAAAAGTTGGTGTTGAGAGAGTAGATGGAGAACTCGATCCACATGAGAAAGATGGTCTGTCCAGGTTTTTCTATAGATGAGGATATCATCAAATAAAACTAAGACAAAATGGCAGAGAAAAGGATGAAAGACGTGATTCATGAGGCTTTGGAAGGTGGAGGGGGAATTACACAAGCCAAAGGGCATGAACAAAAACTCATAGTGGCCCTCATGAGTTATGAAGGCAGTCTTGGGAATGTCTACCTCTTTCATACGTATATGGTTGTATCCCGAACGAAGATCAAGTTTAGTGAAGAATTGGACACCACTCAATTCATCCAGGAGGTCATCAATGACAGGAATGGGGAACTTGTCTTTGATGGTAAGTTTGTTGAGGGCACGAAAGTCAAGACACATTCACCAAGAACCTTATTTATTCAGGACCATGACCACAGGAGAAGATTAGGGGCTCGTACTAGGGTGGATAATGCCTGCATTAAGTATTTCGTGGACCATTTTCTCAATTTCATTTTTTTGGGAAAAGGGGTGACGATATGGATGGATATTGGGAGGAAGGCTTCCGGGTACAAGGAGAATGGAATGATAATGAAAACCATGGGAAGGAGGGATTCCTTGGGGAATGGAAAATACCAATTGATGTTTAGAAAGGATGGCTTGGAGGTATTACAGGACCGAGGGTGTCTCTATTCTTGTATGGCATGAAGTTGGGCGATAACACTAAAATGACATTTTTTGAGCAGCTTTTCCATGCGATGGGAACTAATGATCTTCGGTGATTCGGTGGTGATTCCGTGGAACTTATATTGGTGGCCTTCCTGGTCGAATTGCATGGTTAAGTATTTAAAATCCATGAGAATGGGACCCAAAGTCCGTATCCAGTATGCACCCAACACAATGTCACAACCTCCCATGTCGATAGCAAACATATGGGATTTCAATTGGTAGTCACCAATTTGGAGACACACATTTTAACAATGCCTTCCACATTTCATGGAACCACCATTGGCAATCATGATTTGGAAATTATTGACGGCATGGATGTAGCAATGAGTTTCTTGGGCAATGAGGTGATGAATAAAATTATGGGTGCTGCCATTATCAACCAGAATGATGACCTTCCAATGCTTGATGTAACCGATTATATTGAGGGTTTGGGGAGCAGAGAAACTAGTGAGAGAATTGAGGCAAAATGACCAGTTCTACTTCGGGAGAGTTTGAGGGAGGGGTTATGTCAGTGGATTCAGGTGACTCAGACACAAGGGGAGTTTCTACATCCTCTTATGAAATATCCTCTGAGATGGCCATAAAAAGATTTTGTTCTTTACACTTTTGGCATGAGAAATATTTGTCATCATAGTTATAACAAAGGCCTTTGAGTTGGCGTTCATCCATTTCAACCCTGGTAAATTTTTGGATCTTTAGTGAAGTAGAGGGAGTAGTAGGGTTTACTAGTTTAGGGCGAGGGATAAAGGTGGGTTTTCGGTTTTGAGAAGATACAACTTGTTGTGCTTCTTTGTCTCTTTTCGTATCATTCACCCAACTCTGAGGCCGAGCCATGAGGACATGGGCCTGAATCTCATCCTTGAGGCTGCTGATAAAACACTCTCGGAAAAAGGCATCAGACATGCCCTCTGTTCTAAAATCCAGGCGCACAAAGGCATATATAAAGTCCTCCATTGTTCCTAATTGTTTCAACTTTGTCAAACGACCCAAATGGTTGGTTTTAGTGTCAAAGCATTCAAAAAGCTTTGCCACAAAGTGTATCCAAGCAATATACCCTTGACGAGAAGTTTTTATCCATTGCCACCATTTCCAATGTTCTTGATCTAGATGGAGAACATCATACCGTAGTTTGGCCAAGTCATTTGTAATGTTGTATAAAGATAAATAATGTTCCATTTGGGTTACCCAACCAGTGGGGTATGAGCCATCAAATTTGGCCACATCCACCCGCAGAAGGTGTATGTCACATTGAAAGTGATGGTTATGAAAGTTATGGGAATGAGAGGAATGGTCACCTTCAGTATGTGGAGGTGAGGAAGAGGAAGGGTTATCTGTAGAGATATGTAGTTTGGTGCAGAGTGCTGAAAAGACAAATTCAAGCTCGGTGGTGAGGTCTTGTTTGATTTCCTCCATTGAGGACTGCATGGTTGTATTGATGGAAACAACATTGGCACTGAGTTGTTTCACTTCTTGTTGGGTCTTGATGATACCATATTGCAAGGTGTTGAAGCAAGCTTCCAAGTCTTGGCTATGGGTATGGGCCATGAGGATTTTGGGGGAACTTAAAAAGGGAAGGTGGGGTCAAAATATTTTCCGAAAAATGATATGGATGAATGTGATAAGGGTGAAGAGATGAATCAAATGGAATAGGGCTCAAATAATATTTTACACTTGCAGAGTTATAATCTGGTATGAAGAATATTGCAGTGATGAAATTCTCAAATGTTTAACCCGGAAGAAATGTGTAGTGATTTGGCAACCCGAACACAGCTGCGCAAAAATAGATCTTGTATGTTTTAATTTGTTTATGTTTCTGTCCCCAAGGGTTAGGTATTCAAGGGTTCTCCAGACAATGGTTTTCCCTGTGCTATAGCTCTCTGATATACGTGCAGGGTCCAATAGTAGTACTCAGTCCAATATCTCAGGGCACTAACAAAGGAGGATAGATCGTACCCTTAGCCATACTGCCCAACTACCCAGATACTAGAGAATATCTTCTTAAGTGTTGTTCTTGGTGACACTATAGCAGTCAGGAAGTCGATCGATTTATCTAAAGAGGGCTTCAGGTAATCTAGGCTTATCCACACACAGGTGTTGTCTGATGTGCTACCACTCGAAGGGGTACCAACAGGGGTTACAAGGGTGGCTAATAGATGTGCGCTTAAGAACCACTTGTATTTCATGTGTGTATGAATCCCTCAACCGTAGGTTTATGCGCATAACGCCATATCTCTGTGGCTTAAAGACATCGGAATACGTCTCTACCCTGAAAAAAAGTGTAACCCACACTTTCTGCCGAGGAAAGTTCTCTGATACCACTTGTAGTATGCCAAATATAAAAAGTATGCAGAACTGAAATAAAATGCTAGTATTGGCAGAATAAAAACAATATAACTATAACAATCACCACAATAGGACTAAAATGATATAAGAACAACAACAGAAATAACACTTTGATTCTGAAAGTAATGTTCACAGGCCTCTTCGAGGGGGAAACCTCTAGTTGAGCAATGCTCTTTTACAATATTATCCAAGCTAGGGTTCTCATACCCTCGACTCCTATTTATACTAAATATGTCTATTAAAAGAAGCATCTAGAGGAAGATCCTTCTAGAAGCAGAAGCTTCTATTAGGTCTTCTTACATCCACCTTATTCTATTTTATTGAAAGGCCTTATTAATATTGACCTTTATTACATCCGAATATATTGTTCTACCTATGTGCAGGTTGAGACCCTAACATAGAGGTTCCACTAAGGTATAAGCATCTGGTGAAACAATGGGTACATAAGGAAATTCCTCCATTAGACACTGACTTCATTGTAAACAATAGGACATATTGCATTACACCATCCTCCCTGCATGGCCTGAGGCTATTTTTCATGGATGGAATACTTGTAAAATACAATACAGTAACTGAATTGATGGACTATGTCAGACCGTGTTACAATTATAATGGTTGGATGCGGCTGGTCCGGTAAATGTGAAGTATACGCAGATATGCACTCACCTCAAATTATATACATCTAATAAACAATGATAAATGTAAGGGAGAGACTATCTATATTGATGGAAGGCCTAAATCATTTGGTAATATTGCAAGGTTTATAAACAACAAATGAACCAAGACAACAAACAAGAAACCGAATTGCATATATGAGGGATGCAAAGAGAATTGGGTAGTCCTGTGTGCAATAAAAAAAATATCTCTCGGGGAAGAGATATTAGTGGATTACCATTTGAATCAAATAGAAACATCGAATAATAATGTGTGGTTACTTATGCAACACCTCTTTAAGAAACCTCTACTTATTTCATTATATATATTTTTTATCTTTAACAATGTTCTAAATATTTCATAGTCCCAATTTTATAATAATGTGGGAGGTTGATCTTTGAGGCTGATTTTATTTGGATGGAAATCAATTTTTTTGTTATCATTAACAATTTTTTAAATATTATTGGGTTCTAATTAGATTATATTATAATCTGCCAGGATGATCATGGAAAAGGGCCAACCATAGAACATGTAAATGATTATCAAATTTGACTTTCATTTTACATGAAATTTATTATTTATTTTTATAATTTTATTTGTGTGGTGATCAATTATTTCATTTGTTTATATAATTGACATAACATTAATTTTCATGTTGAAATTATATGTATTCGATAGGCCATGTTGATCATGATTACGCCAATGAGGAGGGGTTGTATTCATCCCCCAATCCAATGGTATTAATAAAACAAAAGATCATTAAAGCGAATAAGGAACTTGATAGCTTGTTAGACCATCCAGATCAAACTCTTGATGTCCTAGAAAGGATCAATCTCATTATGTCACAACTTAACACATATAAGGCAATAACCATAATTTGAAGTGTTTTTTTTAATGTACTCATATGTTCAATTATGAAACTCTGTTTTTTAACTTTTACATTATCTCATGAAAATATATTTTCTTTTCTATCAAGAGATTTTTGGAGCCTGTAAAGCTTGGTGTTGGTAGTAGTGGCGCTGCAAAGATGCCACAAAGTTATGATGCAAGTAACTAGAGTATTGTTTACTTCTCCATATTCCACACCCAATTTAGATAGGATCCATGACACACACCGCCAGACATCCACATAACAGTCAAGCTCTAGAGGTGGTGACAAATATGAGGTTGATGATGTGGTTTACATGGTTGCATTTCCTTGAGCTAGATGCCTGACCAGCATGCGGACCCTTCCATGCACATATTTGGTTGACGATAACGACCTTCCATTAAAAAAAATAAGACTCCCAGGTATTTTTTCAGATTTTAACTGTTTCATGTTGTCCATCTCATACACAAATCATCTAGATTATTATTTTTAAATTAATGATCATATATGTTTGTGTATAGGAAAGAACCATTTTTATAGGAATTTGGAGAGTAATTCCTTGTTGATTTTGTTGGACACACCAACTACACTGAGAGGGGGGGGGGTGAATAGTGTAGGTCTCTTTTTCCCAAAACTTCCCTTTTACACAAAACTCATTAGTTAACAATCACCATTTTCTCATTACTTATTGATGGCATTTATAATCAGTTAAATGTGAAAATATATCATAAACATATATCAACAATATATCATCAACAAATCATCACCACAAGGAACATAAAGAACACAAGATGTATGTACAATTTTCTTTTTATTACGGACTACAATGCTTGGGTTTACCAACAACAACTGAATAGAGTACAACTCTACAAGAGCACAAGCTATATAATGCAAGAATCAACTTATACCCTCAGCACCAACTGAGATGAGGCAACACTCCTAAAAAAATATCAATCTATCATAGGTATGCGACTGTCAGTAGTGCACCACACGTATGTACGTGTCCTACCAGTAGTACAACTCGCGTATGTACACGACCAATCTGTACTATAGCCTGCGTATCACTTCTGAGAAATTAGGTTTTTATTTTCATCACACACTTAGATCCTCTACAACTTAAATTACATTCTCTTCTGTCTCTCACTATCGAATATGACCCATAACCAAACTCAACACATCCAATCTCTCCAACAACTTACTCATGCTTCTCAACCACACAATATCAATGCTGCTCATTCATGTATAAGAAACTAGTATACTATAAAAAACATATGAGTACTAAATGATAAGAGTGCTTCTCACTCCAAAAACTAACACAAACCACATCACAACAACCATAACAATAATTCCTTAAGCATTCACCACACAACAAGCAAGAGTATCCATCAAGACAACAATGTAACCATACCAGATTTTCTATGGAAGATCTAACTCCATAGAGTGCATATTTGGAACCTCCTTCATTCTTCAAGAGCCAATCATCATTTCACACACAAGTATTCATAAATTCATCCACTATACAGACCCTACCTTCATTCATCCTGTGTATGTATGTGCCCTAGCTCACTGTAGCCCGTGTATACCTCATAATCTAGGGTTTCTGAACTTCCGAGAATTTTTTTGTCATGATCTTAGACTTTTCGAAACTTTGATGCATCCATGAGATCCTCCAGATCCTTTCTCTCTCAGAATATATATTCAGTACATTCTCAATGTTATTGGATAAATCGGTGAATGTGGACATAAACGGATCTCCCTAGATCCACCTGGATCTAGAACAAAACAAGACGGGACATGACTCTTTCCCTAATCTTTAATCACTGAGTTTACTACCCAACAAGAGATGAATGGCATACCTTTGAATATCAATTATATATATATATATATATATGTGTGTGTGTCCTTGCTCTGCTTCGATGCTCTTGTGATATTGGATCTGCAATGAAACACAAACCAACCA
Source organism: Picea sitchensis (assembly GCA_010110895.2). NCBI lineage: Eukaryota > Viridiplantae > Streptophyta > Pinopsida > Pinales > Pinaceae > Picea > Picea sitchensis. The sequence goes on along the minus strand of SNQJ01S0032417.1, from coordinate 38,740 downwards.
ATATGAAAAAAACAATAGTATATTCAATGAAAACTTATGCATGTGATGAAGGAGTCATGTAATAAAATGAGAATGATTTTATGGGAAAGAAACATGCCACTGTATTATATTAACAACCAAACAACCTTGATGTTGCAAGGTTCCCTTTCAGTGGCCCTTTGCTCCAACACACACACTTGCTCCAAAATTGCATGAAGAAGAACCACAATAACTTGATGGACAAATGAATACCTAAAGCATCAATAGAGATATAATCCTTCACAAAATTCTTAGCCTATTCCTTCATAAATTCCTTAATTGATATTGCTTTCTCTTGCTTAACCTTTTCCATGACAAACCCATCATTATATAGGAGAAGGAGAGCTGGTTAAAGAGATTAGGATGGTCCCACCAAATAAAAGAAGCCAGTAGGATCCCAACCATACGAATGCCACCTCATATTCTAGAAGATTCTCTTCTAGAACCTTCGTGAACTTCATCCTTTCATTAGTCTTCAGATGCCATTGTACCCTGTCTATAAAGTAGCCTACAGAAAATATGCAATCCAAGTTTAGGACAGCCTATGGAAATCAGGCATTTCCGCACTATGTCTTATGTCTAGCCTACAACGTCCTTCTAAAAACAAGTTTTGTAGAGGAGGAAACCAATCACTTTTCTCATGAGAAAGATCTGTTTGGGATCCTGAACACATAATTGTATAAACATCACCAGGGTGACCAAAATAATATGTAATAGAATTGCCCCCAAAGTATGTGGCTGGAACTCATGACAACTGAAATACTTTGTAAAATGCATGTGTGTGTTAGGAACAAGGAGTGCACCAATCGGGAACCTACAAACAACCAAGAATCTGTGGAGTATTATACCATTTCTAAGGTAGGAATTCCCATGCTTAGACTACAAGTGATTTAGATCATGAAGGTAAGTCATGGCCACCAATCATACATCGTGGAACCATGTCATCAAGATTCTACATAGCCACCAGGAACACAGTGTGGATCTATGTTCTAGAAAACTCAAAATCGGACATATCCACGAGACATACAAAGTGGATATATGTTTCAATACAAATCATAAATACTCCATCTCAACCTAGACCAAAATGGTGAGATCTAGGGTCTTCAATCCCATCGTCCGTAAGTATGAATCTAGCCATGCGATTATAGGTGTTGAAGTCGAACATGGTAGAAACCACTTGATTATCGGTCATTGATGAAAACCATTAACAAGTGCGAGGGAAATCACCATTGATGTCAATGAATCCCAAGGTACCTCAGTAAAATACATCGAATGTAAATAAATGGGCTTAATTCAAACACTCAATAGAATCTTTCGATTAGGGACCAATGATGTGAATCCACTGTCGAAAGTGAAGAAACCTGCCATTGAGGCATGCAAGCTCTAAGGTACTAAATTATTTCTAAGTCTTGTTCTCGGATGATGAGTTGAAGTCGATAGGAAAATACTCGTCACAGGAGGGCCTTGATGTATCCCCCATCAATGACATGAAATAAGTAACATATTTAGGGTAGATCAAAGTATGAAAATGATTTGAAACTGACACAGGGAAGGCCGACATGGTAGGAATTGATAATTGCAGATGGCCTACTAGATGGAGGGATTGTTTGGACTTCTCTTTAACATATGAATGACACAAAAATGGTCTTGGAAACATTGACTCAATGTGTTATAACCCTAATTTGCACCAAACATGCATACCTAGAAGTAGGCCATCTTACTTACTATTTTTGCCAAGCCAATACTGAATAGCTCTTCTTAAAAAACAATTTTTTGAAGATGTACGCACCCTGCATTACACATTCCCACATATGTACACTAGCTTCACCATTACTACCCACATACGTACTCTATTTGTACCATTACAACCCGCGTATACCCATAAAAGTTGCAAAAAAAAAAAAGTTTCAAGGGAATACGGGCTTTTGGGTAGTTTCCTAACCAATTGAAAGCCCATAGCCCATCACCCAACCGAATAACTATCTTTTTGGCATATAAAACAATGTGTTGGGGTCCCATTCTGAGGAGAAGCATGAAAGAAGTGAAACTCTTCCCATTTCATAATCCCCCCTTGCCCCAAGAATTTGCAGCCACAATGTGAGTTTGAGACAAAATTCCCCATACTTGCCCTTTTTCCTCCTCAATAAACCTATGCCTATTCTCTAGAGAGAAGAGTGAGAGAGGAAGCATACATGGAATAAGTTGGATCTTGGTGAATACGATCCCAGGACCGAGTTCAAGGAGCAGTCGTCGATCTCATTTTGTAGTGACATTCTGAGATTAACATAAAGAAGTACTTTTGTCGTCCTGCCATATGATGTGTTTAATATGTATGATTGATTTACATTTTGTTATGACATCTAACCCATTAATCCATATATAGAATGGTTTTTCACAGTTTCTTGTTTGTCTTTTGGTGAATGCAGGTCAGCCGTGGGAGGATATTTTAATTCGAGGAGTGACCAAACGGATTGGGATCGACACCGGACATAGAGTTCAAGGTAAGACTATCGGATCCCTATACTTTGTACTTTATATATGAATGTGGGGTGTTGTCGGGATAGTGGTTAAAAGTAGGAGACTTTAGACGGTTATCTCGGCCTACACTTTAGAACCCTAGTGTAGTGCGTAGCGGGGTTTTACCACTATAGCAAAATTGGCGACCATACTGGGGAGCCTATAGGGTTTTTACGAGATTTCTTTTTTTGGGTATTTTTAATTGGCTTATTTACTATTTTTTGAGTTTCTGTAAGTTTCAGTGTCTTTAAGGGATTTTGGTCTTCCATACCAGTACTCCCTTCTTGTGCTTGACTGTTAATTTTTCTTTTTAAGAGAAGTCACATAGGTGTACATGACCTGCAGTGGGTATGCACACATACATATGCACCCTATCTTTGGACAACCCGCGTACATACGCAGGCTACTGAAGTATCAGTTGTGTGCCTGTGTCAGGAAAATCATTTTAAAGAAGAGGCAGTCATCCTCTTCCCTATGAAGCCATTTTTCTCAAGGGTTTTATTGATTTATCCTTGGTCTCTGTTTGGTATAGTCTTTGGCCTAGGTTTGATAGTAGTTATCTTTTTCTTTATCAATATTTCTTGTGTTTTCTTGATTAGGGTTTGAGACAAGTTTTTTGAGTTTTTCTGATTAACTTGTTTAGTATTGTCAGTAACTCTCTACGAGCCACCATAGACCAGAAGTTGGTTTTTGGTCTCATCTTGTCTTCACTTTTCCCTTTTTACTTGATTTAGAAGAAAATAAAAGAATTCATTTTCAAGTTTCTCATTTTGGAGCAT
>SNQJ01S0032417.1:17686-35376 GCA_010110895.2 Picea sitchensis | reverse complement strand
AATATATATATATATATATATATATATATATATATATATATATATATATATATATTTCAGTTTCTTGTTTGGTTAAGTAGTTAAGTTAGTTGTTTTTTTAGGAAGAAGAGTGCTTTCTTAAGTTCTTTACTGAATACTTAGGACTTTAAGTAGCTCACAGTAGAGGGAAATTCAGTTTTGAGTTTTTCTTTTAAAATATCTTAGAGATAAAATTTAGTTAGAAAAGTTAGTTAAAGAGTGTTCAATTTTCAAATCTTTGTTTATTGAAGAAGAATTAATTTTGTTTCCAACATTTTTTATTTTCTTTTGTCTCTTAACAAACACCATCAGTTTCATTTTCATTCCTTTGACTTAAGATAAACCATTTAAAATTAACACTTAATTAAAATTAATTAGACTTTGTGTTTGTAGGGTCCATTAACTAGATTAGGCTAGAGCCTTGATTTACATTGGAGATGAAACTCTTCAAGGCTATAAAACAAAGAGTCTATGCAAGGGAGTGAAAAAGTCGAGTAACGTCGAGTGAAGAAAGGTAGCGAAGATAACCCCTCCAAATCTAGACCAATCATAGTAGAGGAACACATATAGAGGACTTGTCTTTGGATTATGTTAATTGCATTTACCACGGGGCTTTGTGGGTCTTGAATCTGTTCAAGGTCCTCAGTCGTGTTTCAGAACACTTTATTTCGATACCCTTCATAGGTTCTGGGCTTGATACCCTTCTCATTGTGGTCCACCCGATTGTCGATTGTACCCGCCTAGTAGTCGTTCCTAACTTGGCAACCTAGTTGCCTTTGATTTCAGGGACTTACACATGTGACTACGCGGGTATACCGCGGTACCTAGGGCAGACATTGGGGCATGCTTTGTAGAGTATACCCGAAGGGTGATTCCATGTTCGAGTTGCACTTGCATCGGTAAGTTTCTCTACTATTGGTTGTTGTAACTACTCTTCCAACTAGTAATAGTTGTTTGATTGCTGCATCTCATAGGAAATTTTTCTAGTGTGTGTTTTAGTCTTCAACGATAGAAATCCTTAGTGTGTTGTTGATCCTCTCACACAGTCGAATTTCAAGAGCTCTAACGATCGCGAAGGCTTTTGGTCCTACCACCGGTTAACTTGGAGCCACTACTGCCATCACGAAGGCAAAGATTTGACCAAGAAGGGTCATTTGAGGCAACTGGGCCATAGGAAGTTGTACTCGAGCCATATCCGAGAGGAGAACGTTAGTTTTTGGAGGGAACAACTATTTCTGACCTTGGAGCGGAAGATCTCAGTTCACATAACTCTTCGATCACTGAATTGTCGATGCCACTCCTGATATAGATTTTCCCTCCAAGGGTAACACATCACGAGAATCAGATAATCCTTCAAGCAACAATGGAAGCAAATGTTGCTACTTTTTTAGGGAGTCCTCATACTCCCTCTACAACTGCCACAACCGGGGGCGTTCCTCCTCCTAACTCACCTTCGAAGGTTCGGTCCAATATCATCTCGACCGCCTCTACCTCAGGTAGTGGTCTGATTCCATCCAGAGCAGTGATCACTACGCCATTTAGGCAGAGTGCGACAAACCCTCTATTTTCATACGGGATGCCCAACATTGACACGAACTTGGTCCTCTCCTACTCCACTTTACAGAATTTGGGTCTGGGGGCAGGGATATCGAATGCTCCTCTTGAAGGGTCCATGGGGGGCAACTCAGCCCCTTATAATGTTTTCCCTTACGAAGGGGGTCATATACCTCCATTGTCTCCTTCACTTGGTGCTGCTTCTCAACAACCTGTCTAGCCGACCATGAACTACAACATGTCCGGAGGAGGTAGTCAAGGACCTTCTTCTAGTACCACACCGGTGGGTTCTTTGTCATTCTCTTCGTTCGACGCGTTTGGTAACAACGTATTCTCATCAGCTGCCATCTCGGCGAGGGGAAACCCTAGTTTTAGATCACAAAATCTAGAAAAGGGTTCACACACTTCTCAAGGACCTTGGAATCCATGGCAGGGATCAGTTCCCTCATCAGGGATGGTGACAGGGGGCAAACCCTTCCATGGTAAATGGAACCCCAAGCAAGTCTCAGGAACTATGGTTGTTAGATCGGTAGGGGAAACCCTTTCCAGAATATTTGGAACACTACGTCAGGAGAAATCCCTTCTCAACCCTCAACGTCCTACTATGAGAGTCATCTAATGACGTATCAATAAGAGAAACATCGGAATGTTGGCCTAGGCCATGGGTTTTACCAGAACCCAGGCTAGCAGCTTAACTTTTCCTCGCAACTTGGTGCCAGCCAAAACCCAGGCTCTTATCCTCCTATACATACTCAACAACCTAAGCTACCATTTCTGGAAACTTTGCATTTGCCAAACTTGTCAATATTATTGAATGACCCAATCTGTCACGATCCACGTTGGCCTTCCATGCCGACCAAGTTACCCTCAGACATTCCAAAGTTCAAAGGCAAGCCTAAAAAATATCCAGATGATCATGTGACCACTTTTCATCTATAGTGCTCATCCAATTATTTGAGGGATGACTCCGTTCAGCTGGTACTGTTTCAACGCACTCAAGATAATCTACTTTTGGTGAATTGGCTATGGTTTTCTTAAACCATTTTCAATTCCCTGTGAGATACGATGTCGTCATATAATTTCTAGCCAACTTTGAGCAGACAAAGGCTGACCATATATTTGATCACATCTGAGAATGGCGGCGTCGAAAGAGTTTGATTAAAGTACCATTTCCACCAAAATTCCTGTTGGAATGGTTCCTTAAGTATTTGGTACCCCAGTTATCCAAAGACGTAGCAATGTCGGGGGTCTTTTCGAAGGAAGAAGCGATAATGAGAGCTCAACAACTAGAGCTTATTTACTCTCAATCTGGTTTGCTTTACAAAGTTTTGTCCTATGCGCCATGGTCTATTCTTGATAAGACTAGACATAAGTCTGGACGACATGCTGATGACATTGTTGGTTTAGCACAAGAAAAGCCCATTGATCTGCTGTCAAACCAATTGCAACAATTTTTAATACAGTAGACAGTGGCCATCCCAACTCCTAGTTCCACTGCTCCCCCTACTTAGACATCAAATGTACACGACATGAAATCGACAAACCCAAATTCCATCCAACAGGCCGAAGGGAAGAAAAAGCAATGAAAGAAGAGTAAGGGGGATAAGAAACCCATCAATAACGCTGGTGGGGGAAACACAGAGAGAAAGAAGTCAAAGTATCCCTGCAACCTCTGCATGGAATACCACCCAACTCTTCTGTGCCCTCGATTTGTGGATGCCCAAAAGTTATTGGCGCAGCAGGATCCTACAATGTTAACGAACTGATTTCTACATGGGAAAAATTTAACTCAAGCCTCCGTGAATGTTTATGGGGGTAGTCAGGGACCCCCTTTGTCATATAGCAATCCCTCAACTTCAAACGTCTATATGTTGAAAGGTGAAGCCCACATAGCTACTAGGGCACATGATTACGGAATGCCAAGTACTGTCAAAAAGGACAAAGAAGCTGAAAACTCGTCTCTTCCTCTCCAGATCGAAAGAACGATGAGTGAAACAATGACACACATCCTAAAAGGGTCATTCAAGAAATATTCACATAATCCAAACATAAGGGATTCCTAGAACTACTCTGTGGTGGAGGATTTGTCACAAACGTCGTGCACAATGTCTGCTTTGGAGGTCCTCCAAAGCTTCCCTTCGCAGAGAAAGGCTCCGTTGTCTGCCTTGGGATCTACTGAGACATGTAATCTAGGAAATATCATGCTTGATACAACCAACTTAAAACCTCATCTCCCATACCATGTCGCATTTCAGATAGTAGTGGCTCACCCCAAGAAATCATTTACCTGGAATATTTTCTATATGATGGTTGATGAGGGTGCATCGACATGCATGATGTCACTAGCATGTTGGAAGGCCATTGGCCAACCCATTCTATATCCTTCACCTACTCTTCCCACAACTTTCGATGGTCATTCTTTCAGACCACATGGAATCATTCCTTCTTTCCCCGTGCAGTTAGGAGGGAATACGATGTGCGTCAAAGTTGAAGTGGTCAATGCGTCTCTCGACTACAACCTTCATTTAGGAAGGAGTTGGACATATTCCATGCATGTGGTGGTCGCCATAGTTTTTTGGGTCTTGTTGTTTCCACATGAGGGTCGAATCATGACCATTGATCAATTGTCTTTCTCCAGACCTCACCCTTCATCGGGGGCATCCATGGTCCCGATGATTGATAACCTGAAACCTAACATTGTCAATGTGGAGGTTGGTTTGTGGCCACATCTCATGGGTACTTTTGATTACCTACCTCCTTTCGGTGATGTCAAAATGATATCGGCTATCCCCGACTAGCTTGAGGCTGAAATATTCAGTGTCGTTGTTCTGTACGACTTACATTAATGATTTTTGGATTCTTCCTTCACCATCAGCGATGATGGAAGAGACAGGGCCCCATGGCATGTCCATGCCCTTGTCTGTGGCAGAAGTTTTATACTCTATAGTCCAACAAGCTTCATTTGGTCCTGATCCGACTCCTGCACCGGAGTCAGATCCAGTTCTCGAGCCTGCCTGGGCTCAAGGTTCCCTTGCCACTATCGATTCCTTAGACTTGGTATTTCCCTTTGATGAGTCAATTTTATAGGCATTGACTAATCTGAACAAACCCTAGGATGACCTCCATCATAGATCATAATTCCTCCCATAGTTAGGAAGAATAGAGGCAGGAGAGTTTGTGTTGACTATGACTAGAGATAGATCTTTTCCTATTAATCCTCTAGCTACGCATGCAGTTTATGCTAAGGATAATATGGAAACCATCACTAAAACAATACCTATTGATGTCTCTAGAACCCCTCGCATCATGGAGAATGTCTTCATCGGATCAGACTGTTCCCCCAAGGAGATTCAAATCTATACATATTTATTTAAAAAACTCCGCGACACTTTTGCCTGGTCTTACGAGGAAATGTTGGGCATTGATCTAAGAATCGTTGAACATGAAATCATGACTTACCCTAATGCCAAGCCGATCCGACAGAAGCTTCGTCCGGTTAATCCTTAGAAAGAAACAAATATTAAGGATGAAGTAGAGAAACTACTCAAAGCTGGTTTCATCTACCCCGTCAGATTGACTCCATGGGTGTCGAATGTCATTCCAGTCAACAAAAAGAAGGGTACAATTCACGTATGTAAACACTTCCATGATTTGAACAAGGCCAATCCAAACGATAATTTCCCTACTCCATTTATTGACCAGATTGTTGATGAATGCGCAGGGTGCGAGGTATTTTATTTCATGGATGGTTTCTCAGGATAGAACCAGATACAGATCAAACCCGAGGACCAACATAAAATAACTTTTATCTGTCTGTGGGGTACATTTTATTATCACAAGATGCCTTTTCACGTGAAGAATTCTTGAGACACTTTTCAACGGGCCATTTCCTTTACTTTCCACGATATCAAACACCTAGTCGAGGCTCACATGGATGATTTAGTGTCACGATCTCGCAAGAGAGTTGATCATCCCACACACCTTTGGCTTATCTTTGAGCTATGTCTCTATTATCGGATTCACTTGAATCTAAAAAAATGCAATTTTTGCATGATGTGGGGTCGTTTGTTAGGTTTCATAGTTTTGAAAATAGGGATCATGGTCGATCCTTTAAAGGTTGATGCGATAGTTCAGTTTTCACCCCCGTGCACAGTCCGTCAGCTTCAGAGTTTACAGGGAAAAGAGATTTTTTTACAGCATTTCATCGCAAACTATGCTGAGATCACAAAATGGTTCATGTGTTTACTAAAGAAGGACGTTCCTTTCCATTGGGACAAAGTCGCTCAACGCTCTTTCGAAGTGTTGAAACTTGCCCTCACGTCTACCCCCCTGCTTTGGCCACCCAATTATAATAAATATTTCTTATTGTATTTGGCTACTGCAGAGTCAACCATCAGCATGGTCTTGGTTCAAGAAGATGATTTTATTGAAGAGAACGTGATTTATTACCTGAGACGAGGCCTGTTTGGACCAGAAATCAACTACTCCCATGTTCAGAAACTTGCATTGGTAGTAGTTCATACTATCCAACGGTTCTGTCATTATATCATGTTTCGCAAGACCACCGCCATTGTCATTGTGAATCCATTCCATTATGAGTTGACACAATGTGTAATCGACGGAAATATCAGCAGATGGATAGTTATCCTCCAGTAATTTGACTTGGATTTTGTTTCGGCGAAATCCAAAAATTCGTTGGTCTTTGCATAACTCATCTCAGAACTTCTGGTCGATTCAGGTGATGTTATACTAGAAGATTCTCCTATTAAAGGAGATATTTTTTTTATCGCATCTTTGTATCCATGGTATGGTGATATACTAGTCTATATCCATACTTTGAAGTGCCCTACTTCTGGTTCTCATGACGAGTGTCTATGTATATGCCATCAATAAAGAAACTATCTTATTCTCGAAGACACTTTGTATCATCGAGGTATAGATTGAGTCCTTTGACGATGTCTTACCCATGAAGAAGAATAACTTGTACTTAAGGACTGCCACACTGGAGAATGTGGTGGTCATTTGTTTGGGTTGGAAACAACCCAAAATATTATACAAGTCGATTACTATTGGCCAACGTTAATCAAATATTGCGTTGAATCAGTCAAGAAGTGCCACCTATGTCAGATCTTCTCACGAAAGATGAGGGCACATCCTGCTCCCATGTTTCCCTTCATCACAATTGGCCCCTTCAACAAGTGGGGGATTGATTATACTACATGCCACACCTCCTCAGCTAGGGGACATTGTTATATTATCGTAGCAGTAGACTACTTTACCAAGTGGGTCAAAGCTATGTTGATGTTCAAGGATGATGGAGAAACAACAACTCTCTTCTTGTTTAATCAGATAATAGAAAGGTTTGGCATCCTGAAGGATATTGTCACTGACCATGGCAGTCACTTTCAGAACAAAATGATGTATGAATTAACATCAAATATTGGGTTGAGGCAAGAAAACTCATCACTTTATTACCCATAATTCAATGGTCATGTGGAAGTTGTGAATAAGTCGCTTAAGACCATTCTAAAATGAACGATCAATTCTACCAAGTCAAATTGGCATTTGATGTTATACTCGACATTGTGGGCCTACCGAACGGCTTTAAAGACTGCCACTGGTTCTCACCTTTTCAACTTGTTTATGGGTTGGAAGCAGTCTTACCTATAGAATGCCAGATCCCATCTCTTAATTTGGCAGTACAGTTATTTCCAGACACTTCACCACTTGAGGAACACTTATTATATCTAGAGCAACTTGATGAGAAATGACATGATGTATTCTTGGCTAACAAGGATCACAAGCAAAGAGTCAAGTGTCAGTATGATCGGTTCGTTCATCCTCAAATTTTGTTTGAAGGTGACCTTGTCCTATTATATGACCAAGATAAGGATCCCCTGGGGGAAGGAAAGTTCAAGCCCATGTGGTTCAGACCATTCATCGTGAAGAATTTTTTAAAGAAGGGCGCTTATCGTCTAGTTGATTTTGAAGGGAACACTTTAGCGGAGATGAGAAATGGTCTCTATATCAAGAAGTATTACTCGTAGGTGGGTCACCTTGGGTGACTTCTTGTACATATGTATAGTTCTTATACATTTTTTAGTTTTTGTCTTTTTAGTTTTATGGACGTGTCGTTTTGATGTCATATTTTCACTGTGGCATATGTCAAGTGAATCGAATGTGTTCATTGGATTTGCAGATGGTGCTAGCTGACACACTCAGAGGCTTTCTTCTACATCTTGGGTGATTTTCACACCTCAAGGCCAATTGTTATCTTTTGGAGGTATCTGTTTAGGGGATGCCACAAATAATGTCATCGAATACAGTGCAGTAATGAAGTTGCTTCGTGACACCTTCTCACATGGTATATCTTAACTCTAGGTCTACCTAGATGCACAATTGGTTGTGTCCTAGTTAAATGGGGTTTACCGCATTTACAATCCTACTCTAGATCAACGATTCCTTAGTGTAAGTCTCTTAGAACATTGTTTTGATTACATTACATATATCCATGTTCCTAGGAGATTGAATCAAATGACAGATACTCTAGCTAATCAAGTATTAGATTGGCATATTGCACACATGTAAGGAAAAACACACACATACACATGCAAATACATTTGTAAATAAATGTAACCCATAATACATAAAAATATGTATATATATATCGAAAGTATCAGAGTACATAGGTTGGCACAATCGCCTCAAAAAATAATGAGTTTGGTATATAACATGGGGCTTATGCCCTAAGAAATATACAAAGAGTGCCCCCAAAATAAAAAAAGGTCCACCCTAAGCTAAGAACGAGGCCGGTTGGCCCTGCCATAGTGGACTACAACATTTTCCAAACACCGAAATAGCTGGAACCAGGTCCATGGAACCCCAAAAACATGAGGTTGCATAGATGGCGGTAGATCCTCGATCTCGGCCATAGGCACAGTACGAGTGAGTGTGGATAGGTTCTGCTCCAGTCATCTAAAATATCTCTCAGCCTCTCTGGTTGGAGGTACACCCGCTGCTGCTATTGGTCCGGTAGCTACTGCTGCTACCTTTGGTCGTGGACGATGCCTGCTCCATGCAAAATCAGCTAGATGCATTGGTCCCACATCTGGATGTAACAGATACATAGTTTTCAGGTGCTCTGGTACACATAAAAATTTATACATATTAAAGAAATAAAAAATTGAAAAACTTTTAAAGAAAAATGTACCTAACTCTCCTCGCTCCGCTTCGGGAGGTACGGGCATGTCAGGATCTTTGGAGAAGTTGATCTCGACATAGGGTTAGTCCTCTATAGCTGGAATATGTCGAGACCACTAGTCAAAAAATGTATCATAGAAGGACTCGATGGTCCTCCCTCCCCCCTGTCATGGCAACAAATCTACCCACCTGCACACTGTTGGGAGGGAGGCCACGTGCCCCCATATAGTCTCTCAAGGAGTAAGACCGGGTACCCTCTCGAAGAAGAAAGAGAAAAGAACAGTCATGAACCCAAAGTTCTTGTTGTTCCTCCCATGACACTCTATGAGATGTCTCTTCATGCACTCTATCATGGTTTTAATCCAATCGAACACTCATGCATTTAAGCACTGCACTACGCAATGCATATGCACCTGGGAGGCCTAATGTAAAGCCTTAGATCCAGTGATCCGCCCAATAAGTAAAAATATCACTTTTAGTGATAGGTTGGTGATTTTGTGGATCAACACCTGGGAACCCACTTTATCTATTCCGACCTCAAAGTGTAGTTCGATCAACTTGGAAATGTTGTGAGGCCTAGAAGGAAAAGCACGAAGGTTGACTGGTTCCTCTCTCCTCGAGAGGCCAGTCAGAAAGTAAATATCTTTAGTCGTTGGAGTCAACGACTGTCCCTCGAGCATGAAATCCTCTGCATCTAGGTTCCAGTAATCCACCAAGGCATTCAACAACCTGGGTTGTGCCCACATGAGTGGACACTGAAAGAATTTCCACAACCTGCATTGTTTTAAAGTGGCGACAATAGCAGGGTCTTCCTCAACCATTGAATCAAAGTCCTCATGCTCTCTCTCTCTCCAATGGACATACATCCTACAAAATGACAAGTTCAAAGGAGAGTCAAATGATGCATTTTCAAATTTTTCATATTTTGGAGGATGTACGTGAGTTGTATTTTGGACAATCGCGTATGTACGCGGGCTGAATTTTCACTACCTGCGTGCATACACGAGTTGTTCTTGGATAGCCCGCGTACATGTAGGGCTGACCTTTTTAAAGGTGTGTGCCCCTCCAAAAAACAAAAAGAAATGACAAAGGGAAAATTGGGAATGCAAGAGGGACTAGATTGTACTTACTTGGTCCAAGGGGAAGTTTGTTTCGTCCATTGAAGCTCCTGGAATCAACTTCTTTCAAAAAGGGGTGTTTTTAGATTTTTGGTCAATTCTCAATTTTTAATGGTGATAATGATCTTTTTGTCATTTTGTTACCCCCGTTGTCATTTTTTTTGGCTTGAAAATTATGTAACGTGTTTCTTAAGTTTCTCATTGGATGTTACGATACACTTTACTTTTGGTTCGGAGAAATTTTTGGGAGTTAGGGCACTTTTATGGTCCTTTGGTGAAAAGTCATTTTTTCCAACTTTATGCATTTAAGTTAGGATTCCACCTCCACTTGTTGCACCTCATTGTCTTTTTCTCTTTACCATAGGATCAACCCCACTGAATTGTGACACAAAACCGTCATTGCTTCTCTAGAAGTGTTGTAATTTAGTGGTAGAGCCTACCCTCACATGGATGCCCTAGGTAGATCCTGGTTGCATTTTTGTGTCCATGTCATCGCTAATGAATTTAGGCTCGGTAGTCCTCTTAGTCTTGTCTTTATTACAAGTTTGATCCTTCACATGTCTGATATATTTTCACTCTTGGCCTAACCCTCAGGACTCCAAAAAACAAAAAACAAACGGGTCTTCTTTGAATCCCTTTTCAGACCCTCTAAACATGAAAATATTGTCGAGTGATCTTTTTTCCCTTCACGCTCGCCAAACTAAAATTTGAAGGAATGTATGTCCAGTGGTAGTTTACCCATTTTTCGGTCTGGATGGTCAATTGTACAAACAATGGTATAATGTAGGAACTTCGGTTCACTAGAAGAGTATTCTCAGGTATACGTTTAACCCTTTTTCGGGCATGAGGGACTAAATTTACGAAAAAGAGACCCCCACGGAGTCCATAGTTAATCTCTTTTCAGACTCCCTAAAAGTGAAAATAATGTCGAGTGAGCTTGTTTCTTCACACTCGTTAAAGTGGTCCAGAAGAACATCCATTACGGAGTCCATAGTTAAGATTTTTACAGACTCCTTAAAATTGAAAAGATCGTCGAGTGACCCTGTTCTTTCACACTCATTAATTGGTTTAGAAAAACATCTACTAGCACGTTTTTACCCCTTTTTCCGGCTTGTATATTAAGGAGGAAAAATGTACATGTCAGAAGATTCATCTCATCGGGAGAGTTCTCCTCAGTAAATTTCACCTTTTTCGGGCTAAGGAGACTAAATCTAGAGAAAGGAAGCGAGTCCATAGTTAAGCTATTTTTAGACTCCTTAAAATTGAAAATATTGCTGAGTGATCTTGTCTTTATCACACTTGTTAAAATGGTTTTGAATAGACGTCTTTTAGGTGATAATTTATCCCTTTTTCGAACAGACTAGAGTATATTCGAAAACGGTACCCCAGTGGAGTCTTCTTTTGTGCTTTTTCAGACTCGTTAAAAATGAAAAACCATTGATCTTACCTTCTCTGGTCTCATTTAAAATTACATTGAAGGATGTTATCATTGTGTCCTATTAATCACATTTTCATTCCTATGTCTTTTTCATAAAGCTAAATCCATGTGGCTCTAAATTGAACCTTTGAAGCATGCCTTATACGCAAGCCTTGTATCATTTTGCCTCTGCAACTTGACACCTTGACCCATCGAGGAATTTTCCAGAGTGTCCTTTTCCTGTACATGTTTCCTTGCTCTGAGCATCTTTTTGTTCCTTACACTTGGAACTATTATGTTTGTGACACTCATTCCTCCTTTGTAATGTAGCATTCTTCAATTCTTTTTCAAGCTTTCAAAATATTAAAAAAGACAAAAAAATGAAATATACCCAAAAAGAGGATGGGAAAAGTATTTTCTTTGTATGGCAGCACAATGAGTCACCCATGGAAAAATCACATCCTTCCATTTGTTTGTCAAGATCTGGGATTTAATATGACCTTAGGGAGTTGTTCTCGTAACATAGAGCCATGTCCTCCTCCATTTGGTTATTCTTCCAAACATATGGAGAGTTTGTGTTGCCTCCTACATCATGAACTTATGTCAATGTCATGTTGCCTATCTCATCTTTCATCATGCTATTTTCCAAGGGAATTTTTACTTAACTTGAGTCGTCCCTTCTGCAGTTTCTCTCTTGTCCTCATTCCCAGCCATCCTGAAAGTCCAATCAAAGTCTTTGGTCAAAATCAATGAAGTTCTCTCCCTGATCATCGAGATCCTCTTGTATATTCCCCGACGAGCTATCGAATACCTCTGGGTAGTGAAGATGTACACTCATATTACACTCCTACCCAAGTTTAGAATATATTGAATTTGTTTCTCGAGCTCTGAAGACATCATCTCCAGCCATCAGGCGTCGTTTTCTTCTTGAAGATGGATACTATTCATGTATATATTTTGATTTTGAGATGTAGATTCGTTGTGTGTTGTTCATGGCTACACTTTATATAGTTATATGACATGTATTTGTAGTGTATTTGATTGGAATCCATGATTTAATCCATCCTGAGCATGGGTATTCCCGCCTCGGTGAGACAATTGTTATTTTGCAGATGGAACCTCTCGAACTCTGGTCTTGGGCTCACTCACTTCGTACGTTGGTAAATATTTGTAATGTATTTCAGCCATCAGATGCTCTTCTGACCTCACACATTAGGAGGAATCTGTTATAACCCTAATTTTCACCAAACATGCATACCTAGCAGTAGGCCATCTTACTTACTATTTTTGTCAAGCAATTACTGAATAACTCTTCTTAAAAACCAAATTTGTGAAAATGTACGCACCCTGCACCACTACTGCCTGCATATTTATGCTATGTTGACCATTATTGCCTACGTACGTATGCTAGTTGCACCATTAAAACCTGCGTATACCCGTAAAAGTTGCAAAAAATAAAAAGTTGCAAGGGAATACAGGCTTTTGGTTAGTTTTCTAACCAATTGACCGCTCATAGCCCATCACCCAACCGAATAACTATATTTTTGGCATATAAAATAAGGTTTTTGGGTCCCATTCCAAGGAGAATAATGAAAGCATTGAAACTCTGCCCATTTCCTAATCCCCCCTTGCCCCAATAATTTGCAGCCACGTTGTGAGTTCGAGCTAGAATTCCCCATTCTTGCCCTTTTTCCTCTTCCATAAACCTATGCCTATTCTCTAGAGAGAAGTGTGAGAGAAGAAGGATATGTGGAAGCAGTTGGAGCTTGGTGAAGAGGACCCTAGGACTAGGTTCAAGGAGTAGTCATCGATTTCTTTTTGTAAGTGACATTATAAGATTAATATAAAGAAGTAGTTTTGTCGTCCCGCCATATGATGTGTTTAATTTGTATGATTGATTTACATTTTTTTATGACATCTAACCCATTAATCCATATACAAAATGCTTGTTCACAGTTTCTTGTTTGTCTTGTGGTGAATGTAGGTCAGCCTTGGGAGTATATTTGCAGTCGAGGAACGACCAAATGCATTGGTATAGACACCAGACGCAGAGTTCAAGGTAAGACTACCAAATCCCTATACTTTGTACTTTATATATGAATGTGGGTTATTGTCAGGAGAGTGGTTAAAAGTAGGAGACTTTAGATAGTTAGCTCTATCTTCACTTTAGAACCCTAGTGTAGTCTGTAGGGGGCTTTTCCCACTATAGAACAAGGATGACATAATATACGAACTAGCGGAAGGCCAGACGAGAGACAAATGGATTTCCCAACCCAGATCTAATGGCGAAGGGGGTGTCATGTTCAAGAGAAACTATTACTGCCACTAACACAAATATAGAGACACATTTCTTTCCCAAAATTCCCCCCACCATTTCTAGCGAGTAACTCTTTGTTTTTATGCAAGCTTGAGGAGGATAACATATGCTTTTTTATGTAAGATCATCCTTCGGACTAGTCCCTTGGAGTATGTTTAATGAACCCTAAGAAAGAGTGGTTTGGTTCCATATATTTCTTTCGATGTTTGTTTAACGAGTCCAAAGAGAGAAAACTCGAGGGTTTTTCATGTTTAGAGAGTCTAAATAACACTTAAAGAGGACTCTCTCAGTTCCTTTTTCGTAAATTAGTTCCATGGCACCGAAAAAGTGATAACCTACTTCCCATCGAACATTTTCTTCAAATACCTTTACGAGCGTGAAAAGAACAAGGTCGCTTGGCAATCTTTTCATTCTTTACGGAGTGTGAAAAGAGCTTAAAGGATACTCCATAAGTTTTGTTTTTCATGTTACCACGACAAGTAGGAAAAGTCGAAAAAAGTATACTCAGTTACATTCTCATTTATTTACGAGCACGGGAATGAACAAAGATTGAGATCGAGGTTTTTTCTGAAAAACCTAAAAAGTATTTATACATGTGACAAACGTAAAAAACAAATTAAGAAAAGTATATGTATTTCATCGTTCAGGGTCCAAGATCATTCATCTGCAGAAAAATTACAACACTCACAATACCATAAGAACATTATGTTTTTAGATAAAATGAATAAAATGAATAAAATAATATAAAATATCAATGAAAAAGTAAAAAGTGAATAAGTATAGGTGAAAACTCTTTTTTACCATTCCATTGTCATTTTACCCAAAACTTGTCCAAAAAACCCTTTTTCACCTCAAACTTCCTCTGTCGATTGCGGGAGTCATGAGAAACCATTTGACGAATGGATTCTGCTAAAGAGGTAATCTTCCTGTCCTCTTTCTTTTCCATGGATTAATTTTTTTTTTCACTGGTTAAAAAAATAGTTTTTGAGTTGTAATTTAGGTTAGTAGGTGTGCATCGAGGCCACCACAGGTGGTGTATAGTGGGCCCTGTGGATTCCACAAGCGGCCTTTGGTTCACCTACAGAGGTTTCTCACTGCGTATAAAACTTCACTTGCGACGGGTGAAACTCAAAATTTCTTTATGTGCGTTCAACCAATAAAAAGTTCCAAAGAAGTGAAATAAATATGTTAACTTCTCCCTATTGTTCCGATGTAGGTTTTTGACTGTCAAAATGTTTGAGAGAAGGGAGAGGGAACATGAGGAGGATTACCACATCAACGAGAATGACCCAGGAACAGTTAATGCCCTCCGGCAATGCGGGCTCCTGAAGGTCTTCAAGATCCAGGGTATGAGGGCCCAACTAAGGTTGCTTGAGTACTTAGTCCGCATGTGGGATGTGGATCAATAGGTTTTTCATGTGGGAGCCCACACACTCTCTCTAGATATCGAGGATATCTATTTTTTGATGGGATTATCACACTATGGATCCCATGTGACATTGATAGGCGATAGAGGTGTCGGTTTATCAATGAGTGAGTATGTTTGTCGGTGTTGTGATTTTGAGGCTCAGAGACAAAAGGGCAAATTTTCCATTAGGGGTGTCCGAGATTTACCCCTACAGACTATCATGTTCACTATCTCACGTATGGTAGGGAATGTATCTCCTCACATGGCCCTCCAAGGTTACTTCCAATATGAAGTGGAGTGCATGGAGCCCTGGGTATTTAACTGGTGTGATGGGGTTCTTCACAGTATGAAGAAACATCTGACAAAGTGAAATAAAGGTGACTTGAAAAAATTTCGGTAGAGATCCATTTTAGTGTCCTTCTTCCTTGAGAGGGTTCCACACTTGCACTTACAGGTAGAGTGGGGCCTGTCGGCTCCATGGGACCAAAGGATGAAAAGATGGTGTGACCTCATGGCTTGGCACGTGGTGGTCCTACATTTCATAAAAACATAAAAAAAAAAATCGTATTTCATTAAAAACATAAAAAAAACATTTCATATTTCAAAAATTTACAAAAACATTATAAAAACAAACAATTTGCTTCTTACCTAAGTTGCCCCATTGAGAACCATTAGGTAGAACCAAATCTAGGTCACCTCTGAATTCCAAACTGGCATACGCATAATCATCTCCCATCAGCAGCTGAAGCCTCAACCAATCAAAATCGACCTTCCTAATCAATTATTGGTTGAATGGTTCACCAAATCATTCGTAAATAAAATCTTCCAAGAATCACCAGTGGAGTTGCCAATTTTGTTATTGGATAAATCAGTGAATGTATACATAAACTGATCTCCATATATCCACCTGTATCTATAACAGAACAAGACAAGACATGACACTTTCCCTAATCTTTAATCATTGAGTTTACTATCCAACAAGAGATGAATGACATACCTTTGAATATCACTTCCTTATATTTTTGTTCTCCTTGCTCTGCTTCGATTCACTTGTGATATTGGATCTACAATGAAACACAAATCAACCAAAGTGAAAGAAACAATAATATATTCAATGAAAACTTACACATGTGATCAAGGAGTCATGTAATAAAATGAGAATGATTTTATGGGAAAGAAACATGACACTATATTATATTAAGTAAAAGTGGAAGATACAACCAAACAACCTTGATGTTGCAAGGTTCCCTTTCGGTGGCCCTTTGCTCCAACACACACACTTGCTCCAAACTTGCACGAAGAAGATCCACAATAACTTGATGGATAGATGAAAACCTCAAGCATCAATAGAGAAAGAATCCTTCACACAATTCTCAGCCTATTCCTTCATAAATTCCTTACTTGATATTGCTTTCTCTTTCTTAACCTTTGCCATGAGAAACCCATCATTATATAGGCGAAGGAGAGATGGTTAAAGAGATTAGGATGATCCCACAAAATCAGACAAGCTAATAGGATCCCAACCATACGGATTCCACCTCATATTCTAGAATATTCCTTTCTATAACCTTCATGAACTTCGTCGTTTCCTTAGTCTTCAAACGTTGTTGCACCTTGTCTATAGAGTAGCCTCCGAAAAATCCGCAAGACAATTTTAGGACAACATGTGGAAATCAGGCATTTCCACACTGTGTCTTATGTCTAGCCTGCGACGTCCTTCTAAAAACAATTTTTGTGGAGGAAACCAATCACTTTTCTCATGAGAAAGATCCTTTTGGGAGCCTGAACACATTCTTGTAGAAACATCACCAGGGTGACCAAAATAATGTGTAACAATCAAGAGATACCCTTTCACAAGAGACCTTTGCCTCTTATTTATACTGTTATCAACCCATAATTTATGGGAATCAGTCGATGACTTGGATATTATCTGTATCTGGTGATTTGGTTGACAAATAATATTGCATTCTTCAAATAATTTGTGAAAAGAAAAAAGAAATAAAAAGAAAAAAGAAAAAAGAAAAAAGAAAGAAAAAAGAAAAGAAAAGAGGGCTAAAAAGAATTGAAAAAAGGGCCCCATGCAATAATAGCAACTTGGTCATACCTTTCAAGCATGACCAAGTCCTTTTAAATTTTTGATGTTGATAGGTTAGTGAATGCATCTGATCAGACCATCTAATCCTGATCAGATAGCCCCTAGGTTAGAATTAGTGAATACATCTGATCAGATCATCTAATCCTGATCAGATAGCCCCTAGAAAGAATAAAATCTTAACCCAACTGTTTAATCTGGGTTAATTGCCTCGTGACATTAGGATAGGATGTAGATTAATTGCTTTGCCTGCCTTGCCAAAATAAATCCAGATCGATGAAAATGTTACCTTGTGACTCCAATGCCTATGTATACTTGAATTGATGGCCCCTTGGTGGTGTATATATATAAAAAAAAAAAACCGAAGGAAAACCCATGTGAATGTCCTTATCCTAAGTTTTCCTACATATGGCATTTTCCCCCCCCTACCTATGTCTCATTCACCTTCCAAAGGCCCAGATCATCGGCGCCATATCAACGGTTCATATAGCATTCCGGACCCCCCCGCCTGTTCTGCCTTTAACGGAAGCTGGGGGGGGGTCCGGAATCTGCGATAATCTTTGCAC
>SNQJ01S0032416.1:25151-41437 GCA_010110895.2 Picea sitchensis | reverse complement strand
AACCCCTCTACCCCAGTCTAGTGCTCAAAGAAATTATACAAGTCTGCAATACAAGTTTGGGGAAAGTGACAGGACGTCCTATTGGGCTAGTGTCTACTGGTAGAAGGATGTTTCTAGAAAAGATTAAATCCAAGTCATGCAGGTGGGTGAGGTGGATGGGGATGCCTGGGCAAAAAGGTGTAGTGATAGCAGAGATGGCTTACCAGTGGGTGCCTTTGTGGAGGGTGAGTTGTACCTATCATGGATGCAAATATTTCCAAGCCCATTCATGCCTTTTAATCTTCATTTTTTCCAAGATGCTAATCAAAGGAAACTTTCATGGCTTGGTGACCAGTGGTGGCAATGTTAGCCACAAACATTTCATGGAAATGAGAAGGTTGGATCGTGATGAGACCCCCTTTATCTTGTCTATGCGACCAAGAGCCACTACTACCCTGGCGTNTGTTTTTTATCTTTTTATTGCTTTTTCTCTCAAGAAGGTAGTCAAGGGATATTGCCCTAGCTTGGTGACCAGAAGTGACAATGTTACCCATAAGTAATTTCACGGAAATGAGAAGGCTAGCTCGTGATGAGACCCCCTTTCTCTTAGCCATGCAACCAAGAGCCACTACCCTGGCATGGTAACCAGATGTTGGAGGTGTCATACCGTTAGGAAACCATGGACGTAATGAGCTGGCTCGTGATGAGACCCCCCATCCCTCAACTAGGTCTTGATTTATTTTTCTACGGGTCCCTCTGTTTCTTCTTGAGAATCCTTTTATTGCTTTCACGGGGATTCCTGGGTGAAGCATCTCGAGGTTTTATTCTTACTCTTTTATTGTCAGCTAATTTTACCCCCCGGGCCTTTAGCCCATTCTTCCCACAAGATAAGGTACAACCCATGAATGATCAACCCTATGCCCAGACCAAGGTAACGGGATGGGTGAGCGGGAAACAAGATGGAAAGTGGTATGTGTGATAGGAACAGACAAAGGCTCTTCAAAAATACCCCCCGTGGAAACTCAAAACCTATGGACACAAGCTTGCAAGGGCATCTTGTCATTCTCCCCAGACATAGTCTAGTGGAGAAGCATAAGATCCAAGCACCCGTTAGAAACAAAGGAATCAAATGCACATATTCAAAGGTTTTGAGGATCAAAGTGACACATACCATGATACACGGACTCATTACCTCATGAAGCAAGAACCATATCTGATGCAAGACCAATCCGAAGGTGATGGATGTTGATGTTGTTGCTGACAAAGTGGAGGTGCTAAAAGGGAGACAATATGGGCCTTCCAGGGCCATGCTTAAGTTGATCTCGCTCTCGGTACTCCATGTCTATGACCTGTGGGCCTCGAGACACAATATCCTAGTTATACCTGAAAGTGGGGGATAACTTATGGCTCCAACTCAGTGACATGTGCTCATCGTAGAGTGCATGAGAACCTCGACACCTTTGGCATAACCTGCAACCTGCTTGATCTCAATAGAAAACATTAGCAACCATTTGGGGTGGTGATACCAACCCAACATACATATATATATAAGACTAAAATAAAAGAAATCATAAGTGTGAATGTGAAAGAAAACTATTCTAGCATGCAATGCAAATGGTATAATACAATGAATGCAAAATGCCTACCTACTTACCTTTACTTACATGTACTTACCTGTCATGTCAGGTCCCCCCACCTTGGTGGGGTTTGAGGAGGCACCCGTTTACCGGTACTCTAGGCATTTTTGTCCTTCCAATGTAAATAGGTAATAAGAGTCATTAACTGACTTTCTTCCAACTTTGAAAGGGCCAAGCCAAAATTGAGTACTTCATTTGACATTAATAGGCTCCCCTTTGTTGGTATCCCACATCCATACTACGTCCCCCTCCATGTACTCTCTGATTTTGAAATTGATGATTTCTTGAACAACCCTGGTGTATTGTGCAGAGGGAGGTGGGTGGGATTCTGCTATAAAAACTTCTTGTTGGGAAGGCTGAATCTTTATGTCACCTTCTCCTGTTTTTTGCAACTTTATGGTCTCGGCTTCCTTGTCTTTATACTTGTCTAGCAGTTGTTGGTATCTTTCTCTCGTGGGCCATTGTATCTGATCTTCCTTTTTTGCAAAAGGTACATCCTTAGGAGAAAATTTAGGAAAATTTCCCATGAATTGCCCGTGTGCTTTGTTATTTTTGACAGGATGACTAGTTTCTTGCACATGGGTTCTGGTTACTAACACATTTGAGAGACGACCTATTATTCCATTTTTCAAAGGTAAATTCACATAAGTGAGGTCCATCTCAAGGGTGCCACCCAAAATTGAGGCGAATTTCCTAGACAACAACATTCCCCACACATCTGGGACGTCTACTATCACTATGTCAATGTGGATTACTTTCTCAGGGTATTCTTTAAGGCAAACTTCCACAGTTTCAACTACTCCATTTGTGGGTATGGATTTAGACTCGAAACCACACACATTTTTGTAAGGTCGTGTGACTTTCAGGCCTAATTTTTGCATGACCTTGAGAGACATCATGTTAGCACTGGCCCCTGAATCTAACATGCAATTGTTGAGGCTTTTATTATTCATTAACAAGGTCATGAAGAAGGGCGGGTGTTCGTCATACTGGACCCTAAAGTGATCAACTTGTAACATAATAGGAGGGTCCATAGGTCCATCTGATGCTTTGAAGAATTTATCAAATCTCTCTTTAATAGATGGTACCTTAATGACTTCTTTCAAAGGGATGGTCACGTGCATTTTAGATAATGCCCCTTCGAAGTCAAAGTTCAAGTCCGCCCTTTCGGTTTTGGGTGCTTCAAGAGGAGGAAGGTTTGAAGTTGAAGGCTTTGTTTGAGTCATTGTAGGAATGGTCAAGGTGGGTTGGTTTAGTTTCTTTTGCCTATATACCTGAAATTCTTGTTTCGCCAACTTCTCCTTTGACTCAGGGTCCAAGTTGTTTATTATTTGCATTCTAGCCTTCATGGCCGCCTGCTTCATCTCTTCTCGATGTTGTTCAGGAGTGATGTTGAGGCAAATATGGGGGCCTTCTATAACATGTCCTACGTTGTTTATTTGGTCATGGACTTCATTACCCCGAAAACATTTTCTTCCCATTTAACAAAACCAACTCCTTTCTTTACTGAATAGTCATCTCCTTGTGTAGGACAATAATCATCCCAATCCTCAGAGATGTCAGAGGCATCAACGGGACANCCAACCTTGAAACAAGCATGGATCTACTAAGTTATAGTCACTAGGTCAGAGATCATATGTTAACAAGGAAAAGGGTGTTTGCTCATCTTGCTCAAAATAACCAGTTTTTAATAGTGTGGAATTTCGTTCGAACGATAATTGGTAATCTGGGTTTTGCTTTGTCAGAAAAGAGATTTCCAACATTTCACGAATCCTTTTAACCTTTTGCAAGATATAGCACATACTAGTGCTCAGGTTGGTGCCATTACTGGCAGGTTGGGTTTGATTGCTAGTATGCACCTGGGGCTCTTTAGACTTCATTTCTGAGTCCTCATTGGTTTAGCCAAATTATTCAAATCCGGGCTCACTCATATCTTGACTTTCTTGGATTTGACTTGGCGTGGTCAAGATGAATAAGGAATCTTCAAAATTAGGTCTTTCACGAGTAGCCATACTTAGAGCCTCGTATGGTTCATGTTGTCTTGAAAAGTTTAGGGCATCTTTCATGTTTGAGAAACATGTGCTCCATTTCCTCTGGAGAGCATTGTTTTCCAACTCTAGAGTTTGTAGGAGGTCATGCTCTGGTCCTTCCATGATTTCCTTATTTACTCCCCAGATGTCATGATTTTTCAAAAGGTTGACCTGATGGGTGAGGCTGCTAAACTTGAGGTTCTCTTCAATTTGGTAGGCAACATCTTGAGCTTCTTTTAGGTTTGCAGGGAAACGATACTTGAGGGTGAGTTGTAATATCCCTTCAAAGGAGTCGAGGTAACGTTGGAGAATCATGCTCTTAGTTAGGAAATTGAGCTCATGTTTGTGAAGAAGAGTATTGAACTTATCATTGAATCCCCTAACGTCTTCGTTTGTTTGTTTGCAGGCTTCGAAGAATTGAGAGTAAAGGGAATCCATGCTTTCCTTTTCGCACCAACTTTTCTTAAAGATTTGTTCAAGATCTTCAAGGGTTTTGATGCTTCTTTTCAGGAGTTTGTTAATGCATTTTTTGGCACTTCTGGTGAGTGAGCTCACAAAGAGCCTTGTAAAGACATCAGGGTGTTCTTGTCCGGATCGGTGAAACTAAAACCCTTCACAAAACTTCGTCCAATGAGAGTTTCCATAGGATCCCTTTTCTCTTGAAAACTTAGGTATCCAGGAGTCAACCTTATTCGGTAGACCATGTAACCCCCCTTGGGTGTTAGCCAAGTCCAAAGGACCAAAGATTTATTTATGAGACCATTTGGGAGAACTCACGGGAATGACAGGATTTGTAGATGGTATAGTAGTAGATGAAGTTATGTATTGACGCCCACTACGGGTCGTCATTAGCGGTTTGTGGAGTCGCCGGATAATTTGCTTGAAATCATCAAAGAAAGGGAAAACACCCTAAGTGGACTCGCCAGATAATTTGCTTGAAATCATCAAAGAAAGGGAAAACACCCTAAGTGGAGTCGCCAAATAAACTTGTAAGGTGAAGACTCTAGAGGCAAAGCTTACCAAAAAATGTCGTCTTGAGGAAGGTTTGACTCAGTGTTCCCCGGCAATGATGCCAAAATGTTATCACGCAGTTTGTAGTTAGGATAATAGATGGATGAAAAGAGGTCAAACTGGCATAACTAATCCAATCCCACCCATTGTCACCTCGATGAGAAGGTTCTTTCTGTTTAGGGAGGTAAGGCCCAGGGGAGACATCCCTAGTGACCTGGAGTTTTGAGAAGGCAAAAAGGCTTAAGACCTCAAAGATAATTTCCCCCCTCACAAGTCACCACCTGATCAGAAAGTCTGGCTTATAGCCAATAAAGATAACCATAAGTAATAACCAGTAAGATCACCTACCCAACACAAAGCAACAAGAAACTACATGTGCAAGCTTGCTTGCTGGTTAGTACTTCATATAATAAATGACTTTCTGAAAATGAGCAATTGATAAAAAATATTATTGATGCAGTAAGTCAATGGTTTATGCAATAGCAATGATTATGGTATCACTTCTCAATAAATGCTAAATAAACTTGGCATTCAATGTAACAAAATCAATACTTTATAAACAACGCCTTAATCAATCATTCAATTGCTCTGAAAGTGAAACGAAAGCTGCACAAAAGATGTTTATAGCATATAAGGATGACAACAACAATATAGTTAGCAGGGTTAGTCTAGGCTAGGGTTAGTAAGAGTTAGGGTTTATTCAAAGTATTGAAAGTTGTAGGATCAAGTTACTCAACACATGTGGTCTTAGATCAGTGTGTTTCTAGGGTATATGGAGTCAAAAGGAGAACGCAAAAGCTGAAGGATCAAGTGATAACGGTAAAACTAAGAACAAGAGAGTTAAACCTTCAGGTGTTTCTATAGCAAGGCCTCAAGGATGAAACCCTAGGGGAGAGAGGCTCACAGAGGTGTAGGGGAACTAGGCCTTAATGCTCCCTCCTCCTCCCTAAGCTCAATGGCAACGGCTAGCTGAAATAATGGTTGATAAGAGGTAAGACAAGAGGGCTTGTAAGCAACGTGTGGCTAAAGCAAGGCTTTACTAGGCAAACCCTAGGGAAACCCTAGGGAAAATCGGCTCACCAAGGTGTAGGGGAACTGGGCCTTGGTGCATTTTCTCCTTCTTATCTCAACAAATAGGAAAAACGGCTAGCAAGAAGAAGGATGGAGTGTTGCTATGGCAAGGCTCTATCCTCTTCAACAAATCAAAAGGCTAGAAAGAAAGAATAGAGTGTTGCTAAGGCAAGGCTCTATCTCACTGTAGTAAATAGAATGGCTTAAAACCATGGTAGGGACATGAGACAAGGACCTTCAATGTGTGCTTGTCACCTAGGGTTTAATTCARCAAATTATAAWAATAAATGCAAGAGAAAAWTACTACAACCATTCAATCAAGAAGTTTTGCAGAAATTTACTTACATTTAGCCAAGAAATCATATAGCAAACCCTATTTGTAACACCTTCCACCAAGATAAATGCCAAAAATGCCAATACAAATCCAAAAATGTCTTCCTTCAACAAGTGCGCCTCAAAATTCCAGCCAATAACTCCAAAGATAGCGTAAATTTCAGACCTCACTAATGACTGATTGAAAGATGATGAAAAAATGAAGGTGAAAACTCTCAATGTATACAATACAATGACCTAAATTTACTTTTTAGGTCATAAAAATGCCGACAAGGCCAAAATACCAAAATCATATTGTTTTACATTAAATGCTTAAATTAAAACCCTAATAGAGCAATAGAGAGATGTCATCCCCTTTCTAGGGTGACGTTAGCCCCTTTTACGGAAAATGCAGCCTCTAGTTGTGAAACGTTATCCCTCCTTGGGCTTCTCTAAGCTGCCACACGTGCCAAAACTACCAATGTTGCCTCCCAAAATGTCCATACTGTTGGGTGACATCATGGGCTTCCTGGGAGACGTCCTGGGCCTTCCAAGGCCAACGTTCCAGTGTAGAGGGCTCAACCCCCCTAGGTACAGGTCTACTCAGCTACCTCTCGTGGATTCTTTTGCTTCTCCCTGGCACAAATTCTCTTCCCTGTCTCTGCCCTCTGCTTGGGTCTCAACATCCATCGGGTGGGCTCTTCATCCCCATGGAGATCCGAACTGATCATCTCCCCATGTGTACCTGTCCATTCATACCTTTCCGTCGGGCATGATCCTGCACATCAACATCTACACCCTCCATAGGCTCATCAGTCACAGGGATCATAGCAATGTCAATCACATCTAATCATCAATATTTATTAAACATGTGCATAAAACCCCTTTACCCCAGTCTAGTGCTCAAAGAGATTATACAAGTCTGCAATACAAGTTTGGGGAAAGTGACAAGACGTCCTATTGGGCTAGTGTCTACTGGTAGAAGGATGTTTCTGGAAAATATTAAATCCAAGTCATGTAGGTAGGTGAGGTGGATGGGGATGCCTGGGCAAAAAGGTGCACTGATAGCGGGGATGGCTTACTAGTGGGTGCCTCTGCGGAGGGTGAGTTGTACCTGTCATGGATGCAAATATTTCCAAGCCCATTCATGCCTTTTAATCTTCATTTTTTCCAAGATGCTAATCAAAGGACATTTCCCTAGCTTGGTTACCAGTGGTGGCAATGTTAGCCACAAACATTTCACGGAGGTTGGCTCGTCATGAGACCCCCTTTCTCTTGGCTATGCCACCAACAGCCACTACCCTGGCATGGTGACCAGATGTTGGTAGTGTCATACCGCTAGATGCTCATGGAACTAATAGGTCGGCTCATAATGAGACCTCCTATCCTCTAACCAGGTCTTGTCTTATTGTTTTTTATCTTTTTATTGCTTTTTCTCTCAAGAAGTTAGTCAGGGGACATTGCCCTGGCTTGGTGACCAGAAGTGACAATGTTACCCACAAGTACTTTCATGGAAATGAGAAGGCTAGCTCATGATGAGACTCCCTTTCTCTTGGCCATGCAACCAAGAGCCACTACCCTTGCGTGGTAACCAGATGTTGGCAGTGTCATACCGTTAGGCACCCATGGACGCAATGAGTTGGCTCGTGATGAGACCCCCCATCCCTCAACTAGGTATTGATTTATTTTTCTATGGTTCCCTCTGTTTCTTGTTGAGAAGCCTTTTATTACTTTCTCGGGGATCCCTGGGGAAGCATCTCAAGGTTTTATTCTTAAGCTTTCATTGTCAACTACTTTTACCCCCCAGGGCTTTAGCCCATTCTTCCAACAAGATAAGGTACAACCCTTGAATGATCAACCCTATGCCCAGACCAAGGTAATGGGATGGGTGAGCGGGAAACAAGATGGAAAGTGGTATGTGTGACGGGAACGGACGATGGCTCTTCAAAAACCCACCAGTGGCAACTCAAAACCTACGGACACAAGCTGCTAGGGCATCATGTCATTCTCCCCAGACATGGTCTAGTGGACAAGCATAAGATCCAAGCACCCGTTAGAAACAAAGGAATCAAATGCGCATATTCAAAGGTTTGGAGGATCAAAGTGACACATACCATGATACCCGGACTCATTACCTCATGGAGAAAGAACCATCTTTGATGCAAGACAAGCCGAAGGTGATGGATTTTGATGTTGTTGTTGACAAAGTGGAGGTGTTGAAAGGGAGAAAAGATGGGACCTACAGGGCTACGATTAAGTCGATCTGGCTCTCGGTACTCCATGTCTCTGACCTGTGGGCCTTGAGACACAATCTCCTAGTTATCCCTGAAAGTAGGGGTAACATCTGGCTCCAACTCAGGGACATGTGCTCACCATAGAGGGCATGACAACCTCAGCATCTCTGGCATAACCTACAACCTATTTTATCTCAATAGCAAACATTATTAACTATTTGGGGTGGTGATACCACCCCAGCATACATATATATATAAGACTTAAATAAAAGCAATCATAAGTTTGAATGTGAAAGAAAACTATTCTAACATGCAATGCAGATGGTATAATACAATGAATGCAAAATGCCTACCTACTTACCTGTACTTACCTGTCATGTCAGGTCCCCCCACCTTGGTGGGGCTTGAGGAGGCGCCCGTTGACCGGTACTGGGCATCTTTGTCCTTCCAATGTAAACAAGTAATAAGAGTCATTAACTGACTTTCTTCCAACTTTGAAAGGGCCAAGAAAATATTGAGTACTTCCTTTGACATTAGTAGGCTCCCCTTTGTCGGTATCCCACATCCATACTACGTCCCCCTCCATGTACTCTCTGATTTTGAAATTGGTCATTCCTTGAACAACCCTGGTGTATTGTGCAAAGGGAGGTGGGTGGGATTCTGCTATAAAGACTTCTTGTTGGGAAGGTTGAATCAATATGTCACCTTCTCCTGTTTTTTGCAACTTTACGGTCCCAACTTCCTTGTCTTTATATTTGTCTAGGAATTGTTGGTATATTTCTCTCGTGGACCATTGTATCTGATCTTCCTTTTTTGAAAAGGGTACATCCTTAGGAGGAAATTTAGCAAGATTTCCCATGAATTGCTCGTGTGCTTTGTTATTTTTGATGGGGTTACTAGTTTCTTGCACATGGGTTCTGATTACTGGCACAATTGGGAAACGACCTATTATTCCATTTTTCAAAGGTAAATTCACATAAGTGAGGTCCATCTCAAGGGTGCCACCCAACATTGAGGCGAATTTCCTAGACAACAACATTCCCCACACATTTGAGATGCCTACTATCAGTATGTCAATATGGATTACTTTCTCAGGGTATTCTTTAAGGCAAACTTCCACATTTTCAACTACTCCATTTGTGGGTATGGATTTAGACTCGAAGCCACACACATTTATGTAAGATCGTGTGACTTTTAGGCCTAATTGTTGCATGACCTTGAGAGACATCATGTTAGCACCGGCCCCTGAATCTAACGTGCAATTGTTGAGGCTTTTATTATTCATTAGCAAGGTCATGAAGAAGGGCGGGTGTTCGTCATACTGGACCCTAAAGTGATCAACTTGAAACATAATAGGAGGGTCCATAGGTCCATCTGTTCCTTTGAAGAATTTAACAAATCTCTCTTTAATAGATGGTATCTTAATGACTTCTTTCAGAGGGATGGTCACGTGCATTTTGGATAATGCCCCTTCGAAGTCAAAATTCAAGTCCGCCCTTTCGGTTTTGGGTGCTTCAAGAGGAGGAAGGTTCAAAGTTGAAGTCTTTGTTTGAGTCATTGTAGGAATGGTAAGGGTGGGTTGGTTTATTTTCTTTTGCCTATATACCTGAAATTCTCGTTTCGCCAACTTCTCCTTTGACTCAGGGTCCAAGCTGTTTATTATTTGCATTCTAGCCTTCATGGTCGCCTGCTTCATCTCTTCTCGGTGTTCTTCAGGACTGATGTTGAGGCAAATATGGGGGCCTTATATAACATCGCCTATGTTGTTTATTTCGTCATGGACTTCATTAGCCCCGAAAACATTTTCTTCCCATTTAACGAAACCAACTCCTTTTTTTACTAAATAGTCATCTCCTTGTGTAGGACAATAATCATCCCAATCGTCAGAGATGTTAGAGGCATCATCGGGACGATCACCCCAATTTGTATCCTCTTATGTCAAGGGAAGAGTGGGCCAAACTTGAAACAAGCATGGATCTACGGAGTTATAGTCACTAGGTCCAAGATCATCTGTTAACAAGGAAAAGGGTGTTTGCTCATCTTGCTCAAAATAACCAGTATGTAATAGTGTGGAAGTTCCTTGAACAATAATTGGTCATCCGGGTTTTGCTTTGTTAGAAAAGGGATTTCCAACATTTCACGAATCCTTTTAACCTTTTGCAAGATATAGGACATACTAGTGCTCAGGTTGGTGCCATTACTGGCAGGTTGGGTTTGATTGCTAGTATGCACCTTGGGCTCTTCAGACTTCATTTATGAGTCCTCATTGGTTTAGCCAAAGAATTCAAATCCGGGTTCACTCATATCTTGAATTTCTTGGATTTGACTTGGCGTGGTCAAGATGAATAAGGAATCTTCAAAATTAGGTTGTTCACGAGTAGCCATACTTAGACCCTCGTATGGTTCATGTTGTCTTGAAAAGTTTAGGGTATCTTTCATGTTTGAGAAACCTGTGCTCCATTTCCTCTAGAGAGCATTGCTTTCCAACTCTAGAATTTTCAGGAGGTCATGCTCTGGTCCTTCCATGCTTTCCTTATTTACTCCCCATATGTCATCATTTTTCAAAAGGTTGACCTGATGGGTTAGGCTGCTAAACTTGAGGTTCTCTTTAATTTGGCAGGCAACATCTTGAGCTTCTTCTAGGTTTGCAGGGAAACGATTCTTGAGGGTGAGTTGTAAGATCCCTTCAAAGGAGTGGAGGTAACATTGGAGAATCATGCTCTTAGGTAGGAAATTGGGCTCAAGTTTGTTAAGAAGAGTATTGAACCTATCATTGAATCCCCTAACGTCTTCGTTTGTTTGTTTGCAGGCTTCGAGGAATTTAGAGTAAACGGAATCCATGCTTTCCTTTTCACACCAACTTTTCTTAAAGATTTGTTCAAGATCTTCAGGGGTTTTTATGCTTATTTTCGAGAGTTTGTTAATCCATTTTCTAGCACTTCTGGTGAGTGAGTTCACAAAGAGCCTTGTAAAGACATGAGGTTGTTCTTTTCCGGATCGGTGAAACTGAAACCCTTCACAAAACTTGGTCCAATGAGAGTTTCCACAGGATCCCTTTTCTCCTGAAAACTTACGTATCCAGGAGTCGACCTTATTCGGTAGACCATGTAACCCCACTTGGTTGTTAGCCAAGTCCAAAGGACCAAAGAGTTCTTTATGAGATCATTTGGGAGAACTCACGAGAATGACAGGATTTGTAGATGTTATAGTAGTAGATGAAGGTATGTATTGACGCCCACTACGGGTCGTCATTAGCGGTTTGTGGAGTTGCGGAATAATTTTCTTGAAATCATCAAAGAAAAGGAAAACACCCTAAGTGGAGTCATCAGGTAAGCTTGTAAGGTAAGGACTCTAGAGGCAAAGCTTACCAAAAAATGTCGTCTTGAGGAAGCTTTGACTCAGTGTTCCCCGGCAACGACGCCAAAATTTTATCGCGCAGTTTGTAGTTAGGATAATAGATGGATGAAATGAGGTCAAACTGGCGTAACTAATCCAATCCCACCCATTGTCACCTCGATAGGAAGGTTCATTCTGTTTAGGGAGGTAAGGCCCAGGGGAGACGTTCCCGGTGACCTGGAGTTTTGAGAAGGAAAAAAGGCTTAAGACCTCAAAGATAATTTCCCCCATCTCAAGTCACCACCTGATCAAAAAGTTTGGCTTATATCCAATAAAGATAACCGGGAGTAATAACCAGTAAGATAACCTGCCCGAGACAAAGCAACAAGAAACTACATGCGCAAGCTTGCTTGTTGGTTAGTACTTCATATAATAAATGAATTTCTAAAAATGAGCAATTGATAAACAATATTATTGATGAAGTAAATCAATGGTTTGTGCAATAGCAATGATTATGGTATCACTTCTCAATAAATGATAAATAAACTTGGCATTCAATGTAACAGTATCAATACTTTATAAACAACGCCTTAATCAATCATTCAATTGCTCTGAAAGTGAAATGAAAGTTGCACAAAAGATGTTTATAGCATAGAAGGATGAGGGCAGCAATATAGTTACCAGGGTTAGTCTAGGCTAGGGTTAGTAAGAGTTAGGGTTTGTTCAAAGTATTGAAAGTTGTAGGATCAAGTTACTCAACACATGTGGTCTTAGATCAGTGCGTTTCTAGGGTATATGGAGTCAAAAGGAAGACGCAAAAGATGAAGGATCAAGTGATAACGGTAAAACTAAGGACAAGAGAGTTAAACCTTGAGGTGTTGTTATAGCAAGGCCTAGAGGAAGAAACCCTAGGGGAGAGAGGATCACCAAGGTGTAGGGGAACTAGGCCTTAATGCTCCCTCCTCCTTCCTTAGCTCAATGGCAACGACTAGCTAAAATAATGGTTGATAAGAGGTAAGAGAAGATGGTTTGTAAGCAACGTGTTGCTAAAGCAAGGCTTTACTAGGCAAACCCTACGGAAAATTGGCTCACCAAGGTGTAGGGGAACTGGGCCTTGGTGTGTTTTATCCTTCTTAGCTCAACAAATAAGAAAAATGGATAGCAAGAAGAAGAAGGATGGAGTGTTGCTATGGCAAGGCTCTATCCTCTTCAACAAATCAAAAGGCTAGAAAGAAAGAATAGAGTGTTTCTAAGGCAAGGCTCTATCTCACTTTAACAAATAGAATGGTTTAAAACCTTGGTAGGGACATGAGACAAGGACCTTCAATGTGTGCTTGTCACCTAGGGTTTAATTCAACAAATTATAATAATAAATGTAAGAGAAAAATACTTCAACCATTCAATCAAGAAGTTTTGCATAAATTTACTTACATTTAGCCAAGAAATCATATAGCAAACCCTAGTTGTAACACCTTCCACCAAGATAAATGCCAAAAATGCCAATACAAGTCCAAAAATGTCTTACTTCAATAAGTGTGCCTCACAATTTCAGCCAATAACTCCAAATATAGCGCAAATTTCAAACCTCACTAATGAGTGAGTGAAAGATGATGAAAAAATGAAGGTGAAAACTCTCAATTTATACAGTACAATGACCTAAATTTACTTTTTATGTCATAAAAAGGTCGACAAGGCCAGAATACCAAAATTATATTGTTTTACATTAAATGCTTAAATTAAAACCCTAATCAAGCAATAGAGAGACATCATCCCCTTTCTAGGGTGACGTTAGCCCCTTTTAGGGCAAATGCAGCCTCCAGGAGTGAAACGTTAGCCCTCCTTGGGCTTCTCCAAGCTGCCACACGTGCCAAAACTGCCAAAGATGCCTCCCAAAATGTCCATATTGTTGGGTGACGTCATGGGCTTCCTGGGAGACGTCTTGGGCCTTCCAAGGCCAATGTTCCTGTGGAGAGGATTCAACTCCCCTAAATGCAGGTCTGCTCAACTGCCTTTGTTGGATTCTTCTACTTCTCCCTGGCACAAATGCTTTGCCCTATCTCTTCCCCCTGCGTAGGTTTCAGCATCCATTGGGTGGGCTCTTCATCCCCGTGGAGGTCTAAACTGATCATCTCCCCATGTGTACCTGTCCATTGGTACCTTTCCGTCGGGCATGATCATGCACATCAATAGCTACGCCCTCCATGGGCTCATAAGTCACAGGGATCATAGCAATGTCAATCACATCTAATCATCAATATTTATTAAACATGTGCATAAAACCGCTTTACCCCAGTCTAGTCCTCAAAGAGATTATACAAGTCTGCAATACAAGTTTGGGGAAAGTGACAGGACGTCCTATTGGGCTAGTGTCTATTGGTAGAAGGATGTTTCTGGAAAAGATTAAATCCAAGTCATGCAGGTGGGTGAGGTGGATGGCGATGTCTGGGAAAAAAGGTGCAGTGATAGCTGGGATGGCTTACCAATGGGTGCCTCTGCGGAGGGTGAGCTTTACCTGTCATGGATGCAAATATTTCCAAGCCCATTCATGCCTTTTAATCTTCATTTTTTCCAAGATAATAATCAAAGGACACTGCCCTGGCTCGGTGACCAGTGGTGGCAATGTTAGCCACAAACATTTCACGGAAATGAGAAGGCTAACTCGTGATGAGACTCCCTTTCTCTTGGCTATGCCACCAAGAGCCACTACCCTAGTGTGGTGACTAGATGTTGGTAGTGTCATACCGCTAGATGCTCATGGACCTAATAGGTCAGCTCGTGCTGAGACCTCCTATCCTCTAACCAGGTCTTGTCTTATTGTTTTTTATCTTTTTATTGCTTTTTCTCTCAAGAAGTTAGTCAAGGGACATTGCCCTGGCTTGGTGACCAGAAGTGACAATGTTACCCACAAGTATTTTCATGGAAATGAGAAGGCTAGCTCGTGATGAGACCCCCTTTCTATTGGCCATGCAACCAGGAGCCACTACCCTGGCGTGGAAACCAGATGATGGCAGTGTCATACCGTTAGGCACCCATGGACGTAATGCATTGGCTTGTGCTGAGACACCCCATCCCTCAACTATGTCTTGATTTATTTTTCTACGGGTCCCTCTGTTTCTTGTTGAGAATCCTTTTATTGCTCTCTCGGGATCCCTGGGTGAAGCATCTCGAGGTTTTATTCTTAGGCTTTTATTGTCAGCTACTTTTACCCCCCAGGCCTTTAGCCCATTCTTCCCAAAAGATAAGGTACAACCCCTGAATGATCAACCGTATTCCCAGACCAAGGTAATGGGATGGGTGAGCGGGAAACAAGATGGAAATTGGTATGTGTGAGGGGAATGAACAATGGCTCTTGTAAAATCCCCCCAGTGACAACTCAAAACCTATGGACACAAGCTTGCTAGGGAATCCTGTCATTCTCCCCAGACATGGTCCAGTGGACAAGCATAAGATCCAAGAACCCGTTAGAAACAAAGAATCAAATGCACATATTCAAAGGTTTTGAGGATCAAAGCGACACATACAATGATACCCGGACTCATTGCCTCATGGAGAAAGAACCATCTCTGATGCAGGACCAAGTCGAAGGTGATAGATGTTGATGTTGTTGCTGACAAAGTGGATATGCTGAAAGGGAGAAAATATGGGCCCTCCAGGGCCATTCTTAAGTCGATCTGGCTCTCGGTACTCCATGTCTATGACTTGTGGGCCTCGAGACACAATCTCCTAGTTATCCCTGAAAGTGGGGGATAACATCTGGCTCCAAGTCAAGGACATGTGCTCACCGTAGAGCGCATGATAACCTCAGCATATCTGGCATAACCTGCAACCTTCTTGTCTCAATAGAAAACATTAGTAACCATTTGGAGTGGTGATACCACCCCAGCATACATATATATATAAGACTGGAATAAAAGCAATCATAAGTGTGAATGTGAAAGAAAACTATTCTAACATGCAATGCAAATGGTATAATACAATGAATGCAAAATGCCTACCTACTTACCTCTACTTACCTGTCATGTCAGGTCCCCCCACCTTGGTGGGGTTTGAGGAGGCACTCGCTGACCGGTACTAGGCGTCTTTGTCCTTCCAATGTAAATAGGTAATAAGAGTCATTAACTGACTTTCTTCCAACTCTGAAAGCGCCAAACCAAAATTGAGTACTTCTTTTGACATTAATAGGCTCCCCTTTGTTGGTATCCCACATCCATACTACGTCCCCCTCCATGTACTCTCTGATTTTGAAATTGGTCATTCCTTGAACAACCCTGGTGTATTATGTAGAGGGAGGTGGGTGGGATTCTGCTATAAAGACTTCTTGTTGGGAAGGTTGAATCAGTATGTCACCTTCTCTTGTTTTTTGCAACTTTATGGTCCCAGCTTCCTTGTCTTTATATTTGTCTAGCAGTCGTTGGTATCTTTCTCTTGTGGGCCATTGTGTATGATCTTCCTTTTTTGCAAAGGGTACATTCTTACAAGAAAATTTAGGAAGATTTCCCATGAATTGCTCGTGTGCTTTGTTATTTTTTACCGGGTGACTAGTTTCTTGCACATGGGTTCCGGTTACTGGCACATTTGGGAGACGACCTATTATTCCATTTTTCAAAGGTAAATTCACATAAGTGAGGTCCATCTCAAGGGTGCCACCCAACATTGTGGTGAATTTCCTAGACAAC
>SNQJ01S0032415.1:61819-84933 GCA_010110895.2 Picea sitchensis | reverse complement strand
TTAATTAACACTAAAAACAAATAGAAAAAAATCAACATTTATGTATAATATGAGATGAAACATATTACATACCTTAGTATCTGTGTCATACAAGTTTTCGACAAATTATTCATAACCTTTAAGTTCACTAGAAGAAATGTAGCAGAGAGAAGATTTTTTCTTGATCCTTAATAAAGTCGTTTATTTTCCTTTTCTAATAGAGGTTCATCATAAATACCAACATTTTCCCCATTCTCATCCGGCTGCGAAAACAAATCTTGTATCATTTGATTTGTCCCATCATCTTCTTCCATGGGATCATTAACTTGATTTGTCCCATCATCTTCTTCCATGAGATCCTCATTTGCTTGGTCATGATGATGCTCCTCAGCTTGTACAACATCATTTCTACTAATACTTGGTGCAATATTTTGTGGAAAGTTAGAGGGAAACTCTAACTTTATAGTTACAAACAATCATAAAAAATTAGTGTATAATATAACAAACATTCAAACAATCTATATACATATATATATAATTTTATATAAAATTGACAAAATAAAAAACGATAATGAATATACAGCTAATTACCATGGGACAATATTCATTCGATCCTCCATCCATGTGCCCATATTTCCTACAATTCTTATGAGATGTATGAGGCAACATCTTTTACAAGGGCAATAACATCTACTATCACCCTTTTCACCCGCTTTACTTTTTTCCCCACTAACAACATTCTGCGACATTCTTCCGCACAAAAATACCTTTTCGGAACCTTCGTTGTTATAGCAAGATTTTCGCAACATCTTTAAATCATCAAATATTTATAGTCCAATTTTAGGTCACAATCGTCGTAATTGCGATGACAGTGATCGAAATTTTTTATTTATTTTTTACCTATTTATTTGTCATTTTTAACTGTCAATTTTAACATTAGGTCAATCGTCGCTCTTGTGATGAACGTTGACCATATTAATTTAAACAAACTACATGCGTCGCTCTTGCGAAGAACGTTGACCATATTAATTTAAACAAACTACATGCGTCGCTCTTGCAACAAAAATTGACCATATTAATTTAGTCAAAGCACATGCGTCGAGATAACGATGAATATGGGGTGGATTTAGAAAAAATGAACTTTTTCTCTTGCATGTTGCGACAAAAGAGTACTTTCGTCGCAAGTGGTCATTGCAAATTTTTCAATATCTAGTAGTGCGGGACGACCTGTCAAGCCCCCTACCTTTTGGTCAAAGTGATAATAACTATCGATCTGATAATGAAGGATCTCGACCGTTCATTGGAAATATATTTTATATATATATACATTGCATGTCGGTCATATGAGTGACCGTGGGCTTAAGGACCATTGGAGGATTGGTCAACGATCAGATCAAGTTGTGACCATGAGATATACAAGCACATATCAAGGGCAGGGATTGATTTTATAGCGTGAAGGGAGAATTAAACAACACGTTCATTCCAATCCCGCAATTAGTCTAGAGCTTCGATGGTCACCTGCCAAATAGATCTACGATTGGCATCAATTCCACTACCAACAAGCAGTTTTTCCATTGCAGAGCTCGACAATAGTTTTAAACGTCGTGCTAGTTGGGACCCCACAATCATCCCTGATCGATGATCTACTCTGGGATAATTCTCGACCGATGGATCAATTTCAGTAGAAGGATAGGATAAGCAAGGAAAAAGGGCTGAGATCCCGAATACCCAAATTCTTGATAGCCATTGGATTGGGTTAATCTTTTTCGGGTTAAAGAAGGACCATCATATATGAAGCAAGTTCTTCAGAATGTTTCTCAACCGTTAGATCAATATTTGATCTAGAATTAAGTATTAGTCATTGATCTGGAATAGAAAAGGGGATCCGTTAGATGAACAGTGGTCAACTTTGGCAATGACCACTTCGACAGAAAAGGGATGAGATCCCGAATACCTGAAGGCCGAAGTCCCGAAGAGAACATGATTTGTCCGATCTGAGAAATATTTCAGGAGTGATATTTACCATCCGATCTATAAAGTGGAAGGATAGGATAATAAATGACGAAGGCCGAAACCCGAAGTCCCGAAGTAAATGAGGACCATCAGATCTGGACAATAAATGATGGTCATTGGATCAGAATAGTGGTCAACTTCGACGCTGACCACTTCGGAGAAAAAAGGATTCAGAACATATGAGTCCACCCAAAGGCCGAAGTTCCAAAGTCATTCTCAGTCATCAATCTGAGACACATTTCGGGAGTTAGGACAACCATTAGATCCAGGAGAAGAATATGTGCCACATCGGGAGCTCTACGTCATGAGACCACGTCAGCAAGGACACATGGCACAATCAGATATTAACAAGTGTCAAGATGAAATCCACATTTTAGGTACGAGCAAATCAAAAATCTAAGTGACACGTGGCAACCACTTGGCCCATGCCATGTCAGCAAGTTACGCCACTCTGAAAGTTTTTACTTCGGGATTTTCATCACCAACAAATTCCCTAATTCTCGAAGTCCTGAAGCTGCGAAATAAACGAGAACCGTTCATCATGCAAATAAACTCCAACCGTCCAATCTACTTCAGTGAAATGAACTACGAAATATTGTGAAGGATAAATCACCCAAAGTGTCAAAAACCGAAGTTAATGCTATCTGTTGATCTACCTCAGAGAGCATTCTCAACCATTGAAGATTATGGAGACACGTCTTTTATTCGGGATATTTTTAAAGAGGATGGAAGTCGCAAAGGATGAAGTACTGAAGTACCGATAGTATTCCATCTCATCGGGAGATTAAAACATGACCGTCAATTTTGATAAGTGAACAAGCACTCACTTGGACTAGCGCCTGGTCACCGCCTGTGCTCATATGGAATAAGAAAAACAGAGGTAAAATATAATACATCTCTTAAGTTGATAAGCCCGTGGTTTTGTGTTGTCGGTCTTATGAAAATGGTTTGAAGGAAGCGCCTCTACAGAAATCAGTTTCTGCAATATTTGTAGAGTTATGGAACTAAGTTAAATGGAATCGATCCTAACCTATGATCGATTAATGAAAACCATTTTCTTTAAATTGAAAGGGATTCTCGATAACATTTGGATAAAGAAAAAAATAAAAGATTATTGTTAGATGAAGGGGTGTGATGGTCCAAACAAAGGACACAATGTTTCATAGCTCACACCAGTTGGAAGAATATATAAACAAGAAAGAGTGGTGAGAAGAAGGCAGCTCTATAGTTTAGATAAGTAGATCAAAACAAAAGCAGAGTTCAAGAAGAAGAACTCTTGGTGCTAATGGGCTGGTCAATGCCTTATTGAAGATCAAGAATATAAGAAGACAAGCAACAATTATGCAATCCAATATTTGATAGAGAAGACCTTTATTGGACTGCAACATAATCATTGAAGATTAAATGATAGAAGCCAGAGAGCAAGAGATGAAGTTTGACCGCAGATAACCAGAAGACCATACAAGAAGAGGTTGCAACAGACAAGTAGAAAGTGCAGCAGTTAATAACTCTAAGAAGACTTGAAGACTTGATAGTATCTCTATGTGTTTATGAACACCTTAAATAGAGTACAATAAAAGAGTTATAAGTGTTATAACCTGCATAAAGGGAGGAAGGGTGGAGCAAGAGAAAACAAGTTGAAGTCAAAAAGGTCAAATCTGATAGAACTTGTGTTAATGGATGCATGAATCAAATTCATTGAAGAGCATCAGAGATTGAATTGCATTGTGAAATTAAGGGTGGTTGGGTAGTTCAAGGGAAGGTTGGAGCCTGCAAGGGAGTAGGTGCTTCCTTGCCAGTTGTAGCTGACTGAATAGGGGGTCATAGACTCCTTCCGGTTGTAGCTGGTAAATAGGGTGTCGAAGCATCCTTTCAGTGATAACTAATAAACTAGGGGGTCATAGCCTCCTTCCAGTTGTAGCTGGTAAATGGAGTGTGGAAGCATCCCTTTAGTCATAGCTGAAGAAACTTGGGGAAAATTTGTCCATCAAGTTGTAGCTTGAAAACAATTTTGTAAAATAACATTTTATTAATGAGAAAATAGTTGGTGGTTTTCCCTTTTGGGTTCCACGATAAAATAATGTGTTCATAAGGGTTTGTTGTTCATCATATATTTCTTAATTGAATAATCAATGTGTGTTCTTATTATTGATGAAATTAAAAAGAAAAAAGTAGGCAATACTGATTCACCCCCCCTCTCAGTATTGCTGGAAATTCCATCACAACTAACTCAAAGTGGCGTGTAGGTTAGCAGTGGCTAGTTCACTTGGCTCAGCTTGGCTGGTTTATGCCAAGGTTAATAATATATCTATTATTAGGCTATTTTTTTCCTCGCATGGGTTTTTCAGTATAATTACGTGTCTAAGTGTATGGTTTATTGTATGTATTTATTTTTCTCTCACAAATATATTTTATTATGCTCGATTAAAATCCTAACATGTGGTATCAGAGCCATGGAAAAGAGAGATTGATAA
Organism: Picea sitchensis; assembly: GCA_010110895.2. Lineage (NCBI taxonomy): Eukaryota > Viridiplantae > Streptophyta > Pinopsida > Pinales > Pinaceae > Picea > Picea sitchensis. The sequence continues at coordinate 80,467 of SNQJ01S0032415.1, read as the reverse complement.
TATCAAAGATCACTTAGATGACACACGTACAACTCAACGGATGTTCAACGTGAGGTATGATGATTATTGGGAATATTCCATTGCGATATGTTATTTCGAAGGTGATCTGTGATATACACGATATTGATCCCACACAAATATATCAAGGTGCTTCAGAGCTAAAGCTCCAAAGGATTGATATTTACTACAATGAGGTGAGGTGTGAAATATTTTTTCCCCGTGTTGTATTTTTGATGTTGAATGATGTTGACGAGGCTCCCCGGAACAAGTCTACCATAGAGGAATTCCCTATTGAAACGACTCACCTCGATATGATCGGTTGATGGGTGATTATTCAATTTGATATATCTTGCACCTGAGAATAACTATTTACAGCAACCGAAATATGGAAGGAGGGGCCTGAGATTGGAAATAGATATTGATGAGGATTCATTCAGAAGAAAACAATCAATTGGGCACCGAGATAAACACCTATTCGCCTCACTTGCACGATGTGGAGAATATTCAACAATATCCCATCAAGAAAGAAGAGAAACCATAGATGAAATCTGCCATATCTTGTGCCTTCACCTCAAATAAAAAAGATGTAGAGTTTACAAGAAAGACCCATATTTACGTCCTCACCTCTTTGTTGGAGCATAAAATTCTATGCGACAACACAAAGGTTCAAGAAATCTATCCAAGCGTTAATGAGTCAATGAGGTGTTTCAATCGATGTCTTTCAGAGTCAATGAGTCTGTTAAAGAGGTGATTGATAATGCCATTGAATTTATTAGAGGAGGTACAGGCTTGTAGAGAAGGTATGGCCATCACTAGGGAGATACCGTGTCTTCATCAAGGACAATGGATTTTTTCACTGTAACACCCCAGGTTTTGAACCCCCATTTTAAAAAATGTGTTGTTACAATGCTAAGAGGTCAGAGTGCCCAAAATATTTTTTAAAGGCTAGTGTTCCCAAGACATGTAATGTTTTTATCATTATTAATAATAAATACACGGCTGGCTGCTAGATAGACAAGGACTAGATTTATAGGGGGCTATGATTCCACAAGAGAGGGCGCTTGAGGGGCTAAGTGTTTATTCCTATTCTAATTACCCTTTTGTCTAAGGGAGGGGATCAGTTATGTGAGCTTCTTAGGGAAGGCCAAGAGGTTCTTGATTCTCTCCGAAATTACTTAAACCCACCTCTAATCTAATGGGGGGGTTGGTCGTTGCCTCGTTTTCTCATTCACTTATGCATTCATACCATTCTATCCCTCATGCACTTTCATGCACGCACCTCCATGCACCCACTTACCCATTCATTGATCCATCCATCATCCATGTCTTGGCTTGGGAAAGGGATCTGAACTGTTGAAGAATCAGCCACGAGATAGTTGGCTATAGTGGTCGCTGGTGTGATCTAGCCGTGACCTGAGGCTGCATGTGAGATGCATTGGCCTCTATCCAGCGTTTCTCACAACTACGAGTCCTGAGAGTTCTAGCATCAAGATTCTGGACCAGCTGCGTTGGAGCTTGAATTAAGGAGAAGGACTTCCTGAGGAACTGTGTGGTAGAGAAGGGTGGAGGTCCACTCTCTCAGGTGGTGAAAGATGGGTAGAAGAGATTTGGGTACTTGGATTGCTGTGAGATCTGGGAAACCTGTGAGAGCTTGGGTGTTGACTAGTTTGGGAATCCAAGTAACACTCTAGAACCGTCCTTGTGGATTCATAGCCCTGGCTCACAGGTGACGTTGTTGTTGAGATTTGGAATTGTAGTGTCTACAGTTGGGTGGAACGTCCTTGGTCTACAACCAATTGGTGTAATCTTTCATAAAGATAATTGCTCTCTGTTATGGTATCATTTACATGGATATGAATGTATTTCCACTGTGTATATTTAATTATCATTTAATTGAATCTTTAGACTATGCATGCTTGTTGGATATTTCTTTGCATGTCATTAAAGTCTTTTCTTTTATGCATCCTTAAATTTTAAAAGGTATCTATAAGAGAAAGAAGTCCAAGGGTGGGCTTGAAGGTAGCATGCCCCGACCTGTGGGTGGCTGGGTATGTTACAGTTTGGTATCATATCTTATGTTTGAAACACAGGGCTAGTATGGGTTGGGTTTGTTGGTCATAGTCTCGGGGTCGATATCGAATCCTAACTGTGGAGTTGAAAAGCTCAGGAGGAATGGCATTGCAGAATCTATGCGGGAGATATAACGTTAGAGACCCGTGTAAGGGGTTCAAAGGATCGTGATTGTCTCCTTCGAATTCGGTAGATATCACCATTGTAGGATCATGAGAGATATGGGATCATTGGATCGAAGGACAAGCGAACATGGGTCGTCCGTTGAAAAGGAAGCAAGGGTTAAGGTCACAACTGTCGGATCCCATGGGAGAGTGAGATTAATGAACATGAGGCATTGTGGGGAATCGAGTTGCACGGGAGATAATTTCCCAAGGTGGTCCCGCAATCCAAACCACGGTTTCCCTAAGGGGTTACGTGTCAACATTGGGAGAATTGCGGGGCAAAAAGTGGGTTACTCAAAACCGTCGATACATGCCCCCGCAAATTGAAAGGCATGCAGTGATGTGACAGGTTAGGGATTGAACATCGAAACTCCAAATAGTTGAAGTAGCTAGGGACCTTCGATCCATAGGAGGACACACATCAACTGATCGTGTGCTTTGGGTGAAATAAATTTGGGAGAGAGCGAGCGAGGAGAAGTTGAGAGTTGAAAATCCCGAAGCCTGAAAAACAAGAGACCCGAAGTAAACGATGACTGTCAGATCGTCTGAAGTAGATACTAACTGTTGATCGCCAAGAGGTTACGTGTCAACATATTAGTAACTCCAGAGGAATCTATTTGAGAGGTTTTCAGTGGATATTTGAGACTCCCGAAGCCCGGAGAGCCGGAGAGCCGAAGTAAATATCGACCGTTTGATCATCCGAGAGGATCTTAGCCGTTGATCTTTTGAGAGCCACGCGTCACCAAATCCATGGCTTTGGATAAAATCCAGTGGGGCTAGATAAGTTTTTAAATTTGAGATTTCCGAAGTCCTAAGACTCGAAGAAATCGTATCCGTCATAATAAGGAGGACATGCGGTGCAGATTCGTGGACTCCGGGTGAAGACCCGAAGTGAATCTTAGTTGTCCGATCTAGGAGGACACATGGCGACAGATTGGCCAGTTCAGAAATGAAGAGTTCGGGAGAATTGGAATTTTTCTAGCATGGAAACTCGCGAATTCCTAAATCCTGAAGAGCCGAAGTGATGGGGCACGATGAAATCACCAGGAGGTGATGTGGAACCCAGAATTTCCCAAGTAATGTGGTTTGCGGCCATCACCTGGGATGACGTGGAAACATGGAATGTGTGCCACATGTTAGTAAGTTTTGAGCATTTGGAGTATTGAAAATTCAGTTAGAACATGACATGTGTCACTTGCTAGATTGGGCCACGTGTTTGCTTCTAGTATTTCACCATGTGGTGACAGATCATGTATTCCAGAGATTGGGCACTCCAGTGGGGAAATATGTGACAGGTTGTGTTGGGTCAAAATCTCCCGAAGGCTAGAGTACATATTGACCGTTGATTCCAGAAGACACATGTTGAAGGATCGTTGACTTCAGGTGAAATCATTGTGGGAGAAAGTGAAGAATGAAGGTTTGAAACTTCTGAAGCCCGAAGAGCCGAAGTGATTCACAACCGCTGATCTATGGGAGGACACCCATCAACAAATCATGAACTCAAGGTAAAAGCGTTTCGGGAGGAGACAAGAGAAGAAAGTTGAGACTCCCGAAGCACGAAGTCCCGAAGTGGATCTCAATCATTGATCGCAAAAGAGGACATGGACCGTTGACCCGGTCCTGGCTGAAATTTTCGAAGTCCCGAAGCTCTGGACAAGCACTTTTTAGCTAAGCGTAGGGTCATGGCCATGGTCATATGCAGATTGAGAGCTGAGGGAAGGAGGGCTAAGGGCCAAATTGGTTTTCTTCGAGACATAAAAGTGGTAAGAAAGCATTTAGCCACGGTTGCTAGCCATGGTCACCTAGGAAGGTGGTTTGAAGGAAGTGCTTGTGCAGTATGAGTTCTGTGTCGGACAAGGATAAAAGGACACTATTATTTTTAGAGAATGGGGATATGATCTCCATGAACAAAAAAAAAGAGAAGAAAGAGACTTGTAGAATGGTTTGGCAATTTTGTTTATCATATGCATAATTCTAACAAAATGGTCTCTTGCACATTTTGCATAATTAAGGGGCTTAAGTACATCAACTCAGGATGCATATTGAGGAAATGGAAGAAGGCGAGGGAGTCTCCTGTCATGATAAGGAGGCCGAAGTCCAGAATACCAGAGTTGGTAATGCAGAGACATAGTCCAATGGATGCAAGGGAAAAGGAGAGCAGGAAACACTACTAGAAATGGTAAGAAGCCTGAAGATGGAATTACAGAGCTACAAAGTAGACAATGAGAGATTGATGAGAGAGCAAAGTCAGATAAATTCTCAAGTGTTGCAGAGCTTAAATCAGTTGCAGAGACAAATGAAGAAGGGATCAAACTCAATACAAGAGGAATACGGTAGGTGTCATGAAAGAATGAATGATCGTGGAAGAGATGGTTATTCTAGAAGTGCTAGCAGAGATCATGGACACCACTCACCTCCTTACTCAGAAAGAAATTTTTATGCATCAGAAGATCCCGTAAGTAGTCCAAAGGTGTCTCCTGTCAGACACAAAATAAGGAAACAAGAGATAGATAGTTTGCAAGGAGAGCTGAGGAAGCTGAAGCCACCTTCCTTCAATGGTGAAAGAGAAAGGGAAGATGATGTCGAAGCATGGTTGCTTAGGATCAAGATATATTTTCAGTTGCATAAGTATTCATCGAACCTGGAAGCCAGGATTTCCACCTACCATTTACATGGGAAATATGTAATGTGGTGGGACCAAATAAAGCAAGTGGAACATGTAAATGAAAGTAGGATCACTTGGAAGCAGTTCAAGAAGTACTTCCAGAAGGAGTACCTCTCATAACATTTCTATGACAAGAAAATGTAGGAGTTCTTTGAACTCAGGTTGGGAAGCATGAATATGGCAGAGTATGTGAATAATTTCTTGGGATTGTTAAAGTATGTCAAGTTCACTGGTGATGAGAAAGTTAAAATACATATATTTATAAGTGTACTATCAGCCTTTTATAAGGAAAAGATCAAATATGATGAGCCCAAGACCTTGATTGAAGCTATCAGGAAGGATAAATACCTATATGAGCAAGGTCAGGGAGGAGAATCCATGCAGAAATCTTGGAAGGACAAGAAAAATGCAAAGTCCGATCAGAGGAGGAAAGGATTCAAACCTCCCTTCAATAGGAATGAGCCTAATAGAAATCATCAAGATCAATATGCTATGGGGGAATTTCAAGAAATAAGATTCCTTGGGAAAAAGGGGAAGACCACCAATCCAATGTTGGGGATGCAAGGAAGATCACCTATACAAGGACTGCCCACACAGAAAGGACAGAGTGAAGACTATGCACAACATCTAAGAGGCTACAACAATCGAAGATATGGGAAGAATCTATGTAGCTTTAGATGATCGACAAGTAGATTACCAGTCCAATATGATCGAGGTGGAAGGTAAGATCATAAATCAACCTGTTGCTATTTTGATTGATTCATTAGAAAGTCATTGCTACATTGATCCTAAGATAGTGGATAGATTACATTTGGAGAAAAGTAAACTTGGAAAAGCAAGTTTGGGTCAGTTAGTCACTGGAACCAAAAGAAGAATCCATGATATGATCAAAAGTTGTTCCATAAGTCTTAATGGCGTGAATACTAGTATTGTTCTAAATATCATACCATTGGGGTCTTATGATATTCTGATTGGAATGGATTGGTTGGAAAAGCATCATGTTGTCCTAGATTGTCATAACAAGACATTTACATGTCTTGATGGAAATGGAAAAAAGAGCGCTGTGAAATGAATTCCAAGACCCATCTCTATAAGGGATATTTCAGCCTTACAGCTAAAAATATGCTTTAGGAAAGGATGTCAATTGTATGCAACTCATGTGGAAGAGACAGATAATACAAAGGGGCCAAGCCTCGAAGATTTATCGGTACTACAGGAATTTGAATATGTATTCCAAGAAATACCTGGATTTCCACCAAGAAGGGAGATAGATTTCTCAATTGATTTAGTGTCAAGAGCTACCTTGGTGTCAAAAAAACCTTACATAATGAGCACACCAGAGTTAAAATAATTACAAATGCAGTTGAAGGAATTGTTGAAGAAAGGGTACATACGTCCAAGTGTTTCACCTTGGGGAGCACCAATACTTTTTTCCAAAAAGAAGGATGGAACCTTGAGGTTGTGTATTAATTCTGACAGTTGAACAAGTACACTATAAAGAACAAGTATCCTCTACCCCAAATTGAAGACCTCTTTTATCAGCTAAGAGGAGAAAAGATATTCTCAAATATTAAAATGAGGGAAGGATACCATCAAGTAAGAATCAAGGAAGAAGACATTCATAAGACATCCTTTAGCACAAGGTATGGGCATTATGAATTTGTAGTGGTGCATTTTGGACTGACCAATGCACCAATTGTCTTCATGTGATTAATGAATGGCATATTCATGAATTATTTGGATAAGTTTGTCATAGTATTCCTAGATGACATACTTATCTATTCTAAGTCTGAAGAGGAGCATGAACATCACTTAAGATTGGTATTCCAAGTATCGAGAGAACATCAATTATGTGCCAAGTTGATTAAGTGTTCCTTTTATCAAAAGAATATCCATTACTTGGGGCACATTATTTCATAACATGGCATAGAAGTAGATACAGAGAAGATCGAAGCCATTAGAGGATAGCCAACACCTAGAAATGTGTTAGACGTAAGATATTTTATGGGATTAGCTGACTACTACAGAAGGTTCATAGTAGGTTTCTCTAAGATTGCTCATCTCATCACTTCTTTGCAAAAGAAGGGAAATAAATTTGAATGGACACTCAAGTGTGAAAAGAATTTTAATCTGTTGAAGGAATTACTTACTAGTGCACCTTTGTTAAAGATTGATGACCGAAATGAAATTTTTGTGGTATGTATAGACGCATGTAAGGAAGGACTTGGGGGAGTCCTCACACAAAATGGACATGTCATTGGATATGAGTCCAAAAATCTTAAGGAACATGAGAGGAACTATGCCACCCATGACTTGGAACTTGCTGCCATCGTTCATGTCTTGAGGAAGTGGAGGGATTATCTCATGGGGAAGAAATTTGAATTAAGGACAGACCACATTGGCCTGAAGTATCTTTTTTAACCACCGACCTTGAATGCCAGGAAAACAGGATGGCTGGAACTTTTAAGTGAATATGAATTCAATATCAAGTATATCAAGGGAAAGGAGAATAAAGTTGTTGATGCACTTAGTAGAAGAGTGCATATCATGCATGCTACTGCTTTCAGTATGCATCATTCAGAATTGAAGAGAAGAATTTTAAATGGTCTTGTTACAGACCAACATTACCTACAGGTAAAGGAAAAATTACAGCAAGGACATGTACATCAGAAAATAAAGGGGTATGAGATAAAGGAAGACAGATTACTCATGCATAAAAACATAATCTATGTTCCTAGTTTTGGAGAACTCAGGAATTTGGTACTGAAGGAAATGCATGATGTTCCTTATGTTGGACATCCTGGTTACCAGAAAACAATTACAACAGTAAGAAGCTAGTTCTTTTGGTTGGGAATGAAGAAGGATGTTGTTGATTACATCACTTGATGTATGGAATGTCAAAAGGTAAAGGCTGAGCATAGGCACCCAGAGGGTTTGCTGCAGTCACTGTCAATTCCAGAGAAGAAATGGGAAGTGATCACCATGGATTTCATCACATGATTACCTAGAACGAATAAGCAACATGATTCAATCATGGTGGTGGTTAAAAAATTAACAAAGGCTACTCATTTTGTGTCTGTGAAGACAAAGCATAAAACGACTAATATTGTACAAATGTTTATGAAGGAAATTGATAGGTTGCATGGGATACCTAGGACAATTGTCTCAGACAGAGATACAAAGTTTACCTCCAATTTCTGGAGGGGATTGTTTAAAGGATTTGGCACAAATATAAACTTTAGCACAACATATCATCCCCAGACAGATGGGAAAACAGAGAGAGTCAATCGAATAATTGAAGACATGCTGAGAATGTATGTGATGGATAAGCCATCTAAGTTGGAAGATTACTTACACTTGGTTGAGTTTTCATATAATAATGGGTATCAAGCTTCATTGAGAATGAGCCCATTTGAATCCTTGTACGTTAGGAAATGCGATACTCCAGTAAGCTGGGACAACCCAGCAGATAGAGTGGTACTTGGGCCGGAGTTGCTCAAGGACATGGAAGACCAGGTGGTCAAGATCAAGCAGAATTTAAAGGAAGCTCAGGATAGACATCTAAAGAGTTTAAATTAGGGGAGTATGTACTTTTGAAAGTGAATCCCAAGAAAAGTTCTTTGAAATTCGGTAGTTGTACAAAGATGGAAACCAGATTCTATGGTCCATTTGAAATATTGGAGAGAATAGGGCCAGTTGCATACATNACATGATCCTAACTATGTTATTGTTTGGCATTTGATTCAAGAAGAGACAGAGGGAGATTTTCAGGTTCATTTAGTGCGGGTATTGGACATAAAAGTCAAAATGATCTAGAATTGAGTTATAGAGTTGGTAAAAGTTCAGTGGACTTGCTATGGTCCTGAAGATGCTACCTAAGAGCATGAATATTCCATGCGGGTAGAGTACCCGTAGATTTTTGAATAAATTTGAGATTTTGATATCTATTTTGTATATGCACTGAGGACAGTGCCAAAATAAGGGGGGGGGATGTAACACCCTGGGTTTTGAACCCCCATTTTAAATAATGTATTGTTACAATGCTGAGAGGACAGAGTGCCCAAAAAATTATTAAAAGGCTAGTGTGCCCAAGACATGTAATGTTTTTATCATTATTAATAATAAATACACGACTTGCTGCTAGACGAACAAGGACTAGAGTTATAGTGGGCTATGATTCCACAAGAGAAGGGGATTGAGGGGATAAGTGTTTATTCCTATTATAATTACCCTTTTGTATAAGGGAGGGGATCGATTACGTGATCTTCTTGGGGAAGGCCAGGAGGTTCTTGATTCTCCCCGAAATTACTTAAACCCGCCTCTGGTCTGATTGGGGAGGTTGGTCGTTGGATCGTTTGATCCTTCAATTCTACATTCTCACCATTCTATCCATCACACACTTGCATGCACACACCTCCATGCACCCACTTACCCGTTCATTGATCCATTCGTCATCCACATCTTGGCTTGGGAAAGTGAGCTGAACTGTCGAAGAATCAACCACAGGATAGTTGGTTGTATTGATCGCTAGTGTGATCCAACCATGACCTGAGGCCACATGTCTGAGATGTGTTGGCCTCTGTCCAGTGTTTCTCACAACTGTGAGTCTTGAGAGTTCCATCATCGAGATTCTGGACCAGTTGCGCTGGAGCCAGAATTAAGGAGAAGGACTTCCTGAGGGACTGCGTGGCAGAGAAGGGTGGAGGTCCATTCTCTTGGGTGGTGCAAGCTAGGTAGAAGAGATTTGGGTACTTGTATTGATGTGAGAGATGGGAAGCCTATGAGAGCTTGGGTGTTGACTGGTTTGGGAAGCCAAGTAACACTCTGGAACCATCCTTGTGGATTCATAGCCTTGGCTCGGGGGTGACACTGCTGTTGAGATTTGGAATAGTAGTGTCTACGATTCAGTGGAACGTCCTTGGTATGCATCCAGTTGGTGTCATCTTTCATAAAGATAAGTTCTCTCTGTTATGGTATCATTTACATGTATTTGAATGTATTTCCGATGTGTATATTTAATTATCATTTAATTGAATCTTTAGACTATGCATGCTTGCTAGATATTGTTGTGCATGTCAATAAAGTCTTTTCTTTTATGCATTAATAAATTTTAAAAGATATCTATAAGAGAAATAAGTCTAAGAGAAGGCTTGAAGATAACATTCCCTGGCCTGTGGGTGGTTGGGTATGTTACATGCACTATTTGCAGTATTCGGCGAGGAGCACGAAGATACCCATGGGAGACGGATATGAAATTGTAGTTGTAAGTGGTGGAAACATTGCAAGAAGCGGCAGAGGCCGAGCAACATGGAATGATGATGACAATGTTGAAGAGGAACTTGAAAAATCCCAGGTCATTGGTAAAATGGCATAAGATTTATGGATCCGTTGGGATTTCGTTTCTCTATGAGTTGAGGAAATAATATTTTTTACTGGAATGCCATTTTTTTATGGTCTGGAGTAGTGATGAAGGTGAAGAAGTATGAGAGTCATGGTGACAACAATATGTTTTGGAATGAGATTTTTAAATGCTTGTTGTAGTACCTGTATTATTATTGAGCATATAATTATTTAACATATGAATTGTACGAGGTGCATGATCATTTGTACCCGACATTCTAGTTTTTTGGTTCCTGGTCAATATTTGATTTCCATGGGTGATTAGAAGAACGAAGAAAAATGTATCCCTCTTATGCAAAGAAGGGATGTGGCATCAAGTTGTGGAATGAACCACTAGAATAGGTACAAGGGTGGTAGGTGTACTTTTACGCTAGTTTGATGTGGAATCAAAGAAGTTAAATATTCAATTACATGATGAATAGGAGATGGTTTAATCTCAAAGTATTGGGACCAATATTGATGAACCATGTAGGTGAAGAGAATTCCTATAGAACTGGCAGTTACAAGGGTTGATGAGCCATGTAATCCAGTATATAGGTTCTTTTTATATGGACATCAATGATAAGCTTGCATGCAAGTACAAAAGAAGGCATGTGGGATGACGAGCAAGAAAACAAGAATGGAAAAGAGAGAGGATGTAGCAATGGATGGTGATGGTGTAGTCACCATGAGACACATGAAAAAAAATAAAACAATAATGGAGCAGAAATTGTTTGCATGTAAAAGAGCATATGGTTGTAACATTTTTTTATATAAAATATTGTTTTACGGTCTTAAGGTCAACCTCACGAGGATATGAATCCCTGTGCGCTTTTATAGAGGTGGTACTCCTCTTTGGCTGAAATATTGGAATATTCTTTGTATGGTCTTGCAATAAATGTAAAGGGTGAATGGTAAAAAGAAAACCCCAAGAGATCTTCCAAGAAATCTAATATATAAAAATGTAGAACCATTATATACAGTTATACAATAATACATCAGATCATTTAAATAAAATATAAGATGAAGTGTGTCAACAAATATTCGTTTCTACAAGGTTTTGGAGTCTCCATTCAATAGACATTCTTTATTTCTTGTAAGATAAAATGAACATGTAATCTGCTATGACTTTGCAAGAAGAATGGAAAAACAAAGATGAACACGTGATCAGAGAACTTTAGAAGAGTGCATCATTAAAAATAAATAAATTATATGATAGGAATACTTTAAACATACCATGCTCAAAATATCAAGTCTTGAGAGGTCATTAAAGTTATGCCCCAAAATAGCTCTTTGTAGAGGAATCAATAATAATATCCCGCATATGACAAATTTAACACTGTCAGAAAAATAAATTTGTCTCAGTAGCCTCAACAACCTCAATGACAAATTGATTAATTGTATTCAAACTACTACAATTTTCGTTTTACAAGGAGGGTTCTTGTTCCTCTCGACATAAAATATTACAAGATCACTGAAGACATTTGAGAAATAACTGCTCATACCCAAATCTTCATGTTTGTCTGACAATACATGAAAGATTTGATGGAAAGAAACATAAATAAGAACATGTAGGGAGGAAAGTTTTAGCAGGCCAATTCAAATAATCTTGGAAAGATAGAGATTTTCTTCTTGCAGACTCTTCACCACTGCAGAAACATTTGGCTGCCAACCCTTGATAATGCCTTCTCTTGTCCTTTTAAAATGTGCTTTCAATGCTATTGTAGTAGTTAGGGTTTGCCTTTGTATAAATTTCCATGATTCCTTTTTGGAGTAAATCTATTTTAATTAATCCTTGATTTAAGTCTCATTAATAACTTATGTCATTGAAATTCGTGCCTCCGAGTAGGGCCCACTTATTCCTTTAATAAACTTTATTTTCAAAATTTTCAATTTGACTACCTTTAACAAAAGAGGATTGTGTTTTGATTTTATGAGTGAGATATTTGCCTTTTCATCCATTGAAAACATTCTATATGCAATATTCATCATTTCAGATTTCCAACGAGTTCTCCTGGGTGTGATTCTGAATTCTGTATCTCAAGATATGACCTCAGGAAGTTGAGGTTCCAAGCAAATCTATCATCAAACCATGAAAAAAAAACTGACTTTTATTTCAATTTTTTAGGAGGGTTATGGCCAATTTCTCCTCTTTAAACATTTTCCATCATTTTCCTCATCAAATTACCTTTCTAACGAGGGAAAGTTTTCCCCAAACGAACACCCAGATCTTGAGTTATGGATTCCATAAATTCATCGCTCATCAGACATTCATATAATTCATGGGTTAATCTTAGCCCTTGATCTAATTTCTTCCACTCCATTAAAATTTCGACCTTTTCCTTTAAAATGATATCCCACATGCATTGTGGTCAAGATTTTTTAAGCGTTTATAATGAAAACTTTACCATAGTACTCATGTGGAACAAAGAAGACTATAGAGACTTTGGTGTAGCTCTCATGCCTTAGGAAATTTCATGAATTAATAAAATTTTGATGACCCAGTCAACGTCTAGTCATAGCCCAGTCATAACCCGGTCAATGCCCATGTCATTGCGATGTGTCACCCATGGGTTGGTCCATGTCACTGCCACATATCATTATGGTATTGGTCCACCTCACTACCACATGTCATTTGAGGATATGTCCATGTCACAACCACATGTCCCAATATGGTAGGTCGATGAAAAGGGGGAAATAAACTTAGGATAGGAAATAATGTTAAAAAATTAAATGTAGGGTTTGTGGAGTTACATGAAAATATGGTAGGTCGATGAAAAGGGGGAAAGAAACTTAGGATAGGAAATAATATTAAAAAATTAAATGTAGGGTTTGTGGACTTACATGAATAGAGGTAAAGGAGGTAGGTTATGGGATACAAAATGGTAAAAAAGCCTAACTATGAGGTGAAAAAGGGAAATGGAGAGTGAATATGTAGATGTAAGTGAAAAGTGAAAGACCCGTGGAATTACAGACTTGCAGACTTACAAACCTGCAGAGTAAATGAATGTAGAAATTGTGAAAATATAGAAAATGGAAATGGAAATAGGAAAAAATGAAATAGGAAAAGTAAAATGGAAAATGGAAAATGGAAAATGAAAATGAATTATGAAAATAATGTGGAAATGAATTATGAAAATAACTAAGTGGTGGGTGTTGAGGACAAGATATGAATTGATCTTACTCAAGCATTTTCAGACTTTACTTGGCTAAAGTAAAGTAGACGGGAATATCACCCTATGTCTATATCCAACAAAAATATATATCCTAACTCACAAGTATTAATTACAAGTGCTTAGGCTAGTCTTTTATCAACAAAAAGCTTGCTGGAAATTCCTTTTTATGTATTTTTCTGAAAATATTAGTTGTTGAAATAAATGTAAGAACAAAAGTAAAGACACCAAGATCTTAATCAATATAGATGAGACATAAATAAATCCCTTATTTCATTCCAATTCACCAAAGAGTCATTGTCTTTACAAAACTTTACACCGAAATCTTGGACCAAAGTCAAACCTAGAAATCCCCGATGGAACATACAAAAGGACCTCTGACAAAAAACCAAAATTGAACTCTAAAAGCTAGATCCGCTTGCCACAGATTTCTGCCCACTCGACTCTACACAATAGCCTTTATCAATCATGAAAGTTAATTCACAAACAAACAAGTCTACACAGACTATCAAAGATAGATCAACATCTCTGAAGAACAAGTGTTTGAATGATTTGATTCAGTCCTGAATGTTGTTGTTTACAATAAGACCTTGCTATCACAAAAGAGAATTAGGCTATGATGAATATATGAATGAATGAAAACTGAACTATCTCAACATAAATCAAAGAGCAAACCTTAGCATGCTTTGTGCTTCTATCCTCCTCTTGTTCCTCCCCTTAGTTCAACTTTTAACAATTTAGAATTGGTTAGAGCAGTTNAAATAATAACTAATAGGTGGGACCCCCTTGTGACTCCCCTAGTTACAACAATCATTACATCATAACATAATCCATTTGTTAAGCAAACACACCCCTTGAGTTCCCTTCAAAACATATTTTCCTTTGACCATTTTAGCTCATAAAACTTGAAAATAATTCAGACTAATACTCCTATATCCAAAATAGAACATGTTGTCCAAAATAAAACATGTTGTCCAAAATCCATGGAGTCCACTGTCGTAAAACAATAAATGACATAAAAATTAAAACCCATATTTTCCAGTTTGTGAAGCAACCCTTCCTTGGTTGTTGTTGTCACCTCTCGATTTCCCTGAAATTTCCTTGAGTTGGGTAGAGTCTTTAGGATTTATCTCACTAATCAAATGGGAACAATCATCCCTCAGATGCATCCGTGAATGCACGGATTTGTCAGAGTCATCGGAGGGTGAGGAAGGGGCAACAACAAATTTTCCTTTATCAGGTGCATGGTGTGCTTTAGTCTTCAATCTCTTGCTAGCATGGGAGAATTTCACTGGTGAGAGGTTAGGGGAAGCTTGGGCAATGGGGTCCAAAGGTGGGGGAGTGGGAAAGGTTAAGCTTGGCCAGCCACGGTGTTGGGACACTCCCGGGTGAACAATCTCCTGCCACCCATCGTTTTCTGGGACTTCAGGATATAAAGAGACATGAGGAGGCATAGGTATACCGAGGGCTTGAGGGGCTTTCAGGCCTCGGTTGGACTATTCCCTGTCATATCCAATTAAAGAACCCAGCATGGAACAATTGGCCAAGCTCTTCAGAATCAACATCAAAATGTATTGAGAACCTAGGCCTCCTTGGGCCTCGGTTCCAGTTACCTCTACCTATGTTTCCTTGGTCATTGCTTCCTCGACTGAAAAAATCATCCTGCATATGTTAACAATTATTAAATAGTATTTTAAATAACCATGCATGAAAAATCCTTAAAAATACTAAATAGATTTGTCTCAGAATGTATCAGGCTCATGCAATCCAATCCATACAAATTGTTCTAATGTTAATCAATGAGTAGGGGGGTGGAAAACATGTTCAGGGATACATGAGGGGTTTGTAATTTGTGAAAAAATGATATAATGAAAGGGAAGAGATGTGGTCATTGCTCAATGATAACAACAATCAACTGTAAGCAAACCAATAAACCTCACTGCAATCCACACAAAATTCTGCCATTTCTATCCAATATAACACATAAAGTTTCTTAGCTGTGATCAATATTAGAACAAGGGGTGAAAAGTGAATATGGGATATGTGAGGGGGTTGTAATTAGCAGAAAATGAGATAATGAGAGGGGAAAAAAATGTTTACTGTTCATGAGATTAATCAAGAAATCCATAACATCAACCAACAATCAGATGACTGAGTAGTAATTCTTGTGTATTTAACTAGTTCACTGTCCAATGATAAAATATCCAATACAACGCCATTACGAAACACTAGTACTTCAAAACATTTGTAAGATATATATATATCAAAATGATCAAGACCTCACATATCACGCCAGAAAGGCAATTGACTATAACCAACTTTCATTATTTAGACACAGGCTATGCAGAAGCCAATTTCCGAAACCTTATAACCATGTCATTGTGTAAAAAATATCTCAGTGCGACTTAAAAATGAGCCAAACATCCCACACAACTGTCATCAACAGTGATCAATTGCAAAAATACAAACACACTTAGAATTTGGTTGTATCACTGGGCATACAAAGCAAGCCATCCATATTATACACGGTGCACAACTGAGAGGATTCCCCAGTGTCATAATTCCCATAACCACACAACAATATATAACCACGATATAACTCAAAAAAAACTTCAGTCTGGGCCATTTATTAATTTTCCTGTGAGTGACCAGGTCACACAAATTCAAGTGTATTCTACCAATGACAAGAGATGTAGTAAACATATCCAATCCAAACTTCTAATTCTCAGAACATCACCTACAGGACGTGACATGTGTGAACCACACCAAACCCCTATGACAAAAAAAACGAACCAAATAACCAACACACCCGTCATCAACATTGGTCAATTTGCAATCAATAATGCGCTTAGAGCTTAGTGGATATCATGAAAACAAGTCATCCATACTACGCACAGTGTGCAGCTGAGAAAACTTCATGGTGCAACAATCCCACTAATCACACAACAACATACGACCACGATATAAATCAATAAATCGTGTCGAGCTATTGATTTAGCCAATCGTGATTGACCAAGTTGTGCACACTTATGTTTATTCAACCAACAACAGAAGATGCAATCGGTATACCCAGTCCAATAATTTACTTTTCTAAACACCCTATATAGAACGCGACCTATGTGAGCATCCCCCGTATTCGTAACCAATGCCAACCATCAACCAAAACATAAAAAGTGTGAATATTAGTGATTGTAGATCAACTAACAAATACCATTGTGGTAGAGGAACAACCACTTGAACAAGCCAAGGTAGTTGTACATAACCGGGCATACAATCGACACAGGGTAGAGGCCCTTCCATAAAACACCATCGAGTTACTTAGCATAAGGCGGGTGACTGTGACCTTAAAAACAAGATAGCAATGCAAGACTTATGTTAATGTCACAGATGAAGTGAAGGGAAGCCATACCAACATGATGGCTATACAACCCATGGGTGAGCCTGTACTCAAGGTAATAGACCACAATAACTAGAAACCACTTGACATGCATGACAGTTTCCCTATGCACCCCAGCCTGGAGGGTTAAGGGTTTTCATAGTAGCCTTCACAGGAGGAACACAACTAAATTTAGTGAGACTCCGCGGCCGAAGGTGTATGCACAAGGGGTTGTGGTGCTTGTGGACATGAGACAATCCCTTGGAAAGGTCGAAACAAGAAAACATGGCTCTTAATTAAACCCAATAACCGTGAAGACAATCATCCAGCCAAAAACCCTTCAACCAACATGCAGTGGTAATAAGGAAATATCACTCGAGAAGATTAACAATCCAATGAATTAAACTGATGGAAGTCGTACCATCTATTTTCCATTTAAATCCAAAATTCCACATAGTTGCAACACTCAGGACAAACACAACCCATACAACTGAGCTGAAATCATTTCATAACCAGAGTGAAGTCAAGAATGGCCAATAGAGACATACCTGTTAATCAAAATCCTTAAGACGAGGGGTGGCCAAGCGGTTTCACCCTGCTAAAAATCTGGAGCGTGAACACAACAACAATATCAACAATAGTCTGACTAGGGTGGTGGCCAACAGAAAGGGTAAATGTGACATGCACTAAATGCACGTTGCCTCCACCCTCATATCATTTACTCCATAGTACATGCCAACGAGCCTTCCATTAACACCATTAATCAACCAGTGCATTGATAGTATCAATACATTCAAACCATAGCATAATCAAAGTTCACATAATAATTCACCCAATTGCAATCACCTTTCCAAATGCGCCACCCATGTTTTCATTTCTGATATAACTCAAATAAATCACTTGACCACTATACAGTCTAAACGAGCATTTATAGAATCATCACCAAATAGTGTGATCAACATCAAGCCGAATCAAGCCGAAACATAGCATAATCACCATAAAAATGGAAGCCATCACTTCAATGAGCCACCAACATTATAACATATGTATATCAACTACCGATCCCTTTAAGCAATGCATAACCAATGCATTATCACCTTGCCAAATGCACCACCAAAATTTCCTCCATATGTATATAAAATGTAACTTGACAATATTTCATAGCCATTTCTTTGTTAGCTAGGACTTAACCACTATCAACAAGTATTTTCATGCATATAGTATCGTAGAGCTAGGTCTTTTTTTTTTGCATTAGATATAGTATTTTACTTTTCCTCAAAATGCCTTTATGTAATTTTCACTAACATTTCTGTTGTACAGGCGAGAAGAACAAATACCATAAATGAATAGCAGGCTATAGAATCATGAAGGAACAATATCTCAAAACTTAACTGATATCAACGACAACCATACTCTCATCAACCATGTAACTTTGTAGCGCATCATCGTAACATTGAAAATGAACATACCTGATCTTCAAAATTTCAAGGGTGTCCCACCTACTAGCATTATTTAGTCTTATATAATAATAGGCTTAGCAACACTTTGCGGGCGAAATTATGTTGACGTTTTCAATCGTCAACAATGGGTATTATGAAAATTAACTAAGTGGCTAATGAAAATGAAAATAGGCTAAGTGTGGAAATGGTTAAATGTGGAAATGATTAAGTATGGAGGATAGTGAGGAGGGAGAGTAGAGTAGAGTGGAAAGAAGGAAAAATGACTATGTAATGTCCCCAAGGCCGAGCCCTGTTGTAAATCATGTTTATGAAATGAATTGTAATTATGTTTTATAGGCTGGTGAGCCAAGTTAATATAAGC
>SNQJ01S0032415.1:40362-51750 GCA_010110895.2 Picea sitchensis | reverse complement strand
ACCATGCAACATTGGGATCATCACCAACTCACTACTCTTTGTTCAGTCAGTTAACTGAATATTAGTTGACTAGTTAACTCATCTAGGTGGCAGTTCACTCTCGTAACTGCCTGAGAGACTAGACTAGGTGGCAATTTACTCTTGTAACTGTTGGTGTGTGTCCAGATCAATCTAGACCACCACTATGGCTCTTTATTTACTCATTTATTCTATATATATTGTAAATTATTCACTCTTTGAGTGTGGAATACGGTTAATGAAAATTCTTCCATTCTTTCTATCTTTCTTCTTCTTTCTCAATTTCTCTCTGCAAACGTGTGTAGTATTTTCTAGCTAGATCTATTTTGTGCAGGTTCAACACATTTGCATTTTGTTGGTAGTACGACTGTCGTTACACCAAAACCCGCAGGTGATTGGTAAACTCACCACCGTCAGATTTCAAGGATCCACGAGAGGTGATTAGTCCCTTGTCATGATACATGCAGGGAGCGGTGACTACTTGCAATTTCGTGCAACAATCTCCCCCTCAGTGTGAGCCGAGTGTGTATCAAACTCATGACCTCTAGCTTTGATACCATTTGTTGGTAGTACAACTGTCGTTACACCAAAACCCGCAGGTGATTGGTAAACTCACCACCATAAGATTTCAAGGATCCACGAGAGGTGATTACTCCCTTGTCACGATACACGTAGGGAGCACTGACTACTTGCAATTTCGTGCAACAATAAGTGGAACACTATTAGGGTCATGCTAGCTTTGGTTGCACAAAATGGATGGAAAGTGCACCAAATGTGATTCGGATTTTATGAGAAAAATGAAATGAATACATATTATTAATAGGTGCTTAACATAGAATAACATAGATACAGTAAAACTGGTTTTCTATTCAATAATGAAATAAGTTGAAACTGTAAAATGCAGCGAAAAGAAGCTTGTTGGAATGGTGGCGTCTTATCTTTGAGAAGAGATGTGACGACTGTGCTCATTCGTAGGAAGATGATTACAATGAGGCTTTGAAGGAATTTTTACCATAAGCAGGAATTACAAAAACCTTATACATCCAAAAACCTAACCCTAGGAGATGAAGCACCAAAAGTCACGTGGGCCTCGTTTGGGTAAGTTAGTACATCAACTTCCCAGGGTCGCAACTTTTGTATACAATCTCCGTTTTAGGCGTATGATAGCCTGTTGGAAAGGTATCGTTGAGGAGATTCATTTCAAGCACAATATTGAAGGAATTTGCATATCGCAAACCTTTTTTCCCAAAAAACATCGTTTAGGGCCTCAAAACGGCTCCGGAAGTGAAAACTGCTAAAAATAGTAAATTACCAAAATTGTCAGAAAACTGTTTTGAGCCAGTTGGAAAAGGTGGGTGGCCACTGATATATACTTGGATCAATCCTCCCTCCTTAGGAAGAAATGGTCTCCATTGCATTGAGGTCCCCCATCAGATGAGGAAATTTCTGCTGAATTTGGCCTCGGGTGAGCCACTTACCTTGGTGTAAGAGTTGCCCTTCTTTGACGACTCGATAAAGATGGATCCTTTGCTGTCGAGTGCCCTTGATATGTGTTTCCAAAATATGATCATTGGATGCATGTTGTATGCATTCGAACTTGAGCTCTGTTGGTGTCAGTTGTTGTGCTACTTCTGAGTTGTCCAATAATGGTGGGAAATGAGGGTGAAGGAGATCCACATTGAACACTGGGTGCAGGCCAAGGAAAGGAGGAATGATGAGCTCAAATTTATTATCCCCCATGGACTTGTGATGGTGTATGGCACATAACAGAGTGGGCGAAGCTTCTGATGGGGTCCTGTAAGGCATTCTTTCTGCAAGTGAAACCAAACTTTGTCGCCCACTTAAAACTTATGTGGCACCCAATGTTGATCATGGCATTGTTTGTACTTGTCAATTGACTTCTGTAGGATATCTTGAACTTGTTGGTGGATGTGTTGGATCCTCTCAATGAATCAGGTGGCTTTGTCAGCTTCAATTGGAGCAGGAGATGAGTTGGTCGAGGTGACCACAAGGGGAAGTGCAACATCTATGGGACCCAATAGTTGGAATCCCAACCCCACCTGAAAGGGGTTGTGGCCGGTTGATCTATGCATGGCTTGGTTGTAGCTATGATAGACATAGGGAAGGCTCTCATCCCATGTGTGAGGGTGATTTGAATTATACATGCGAAGGATATGCACAATCATTCGATTTACGACCTCGGTTTGGCCATCTGTCTAGGGGTGGAAGGCCGTGGATTTGGTGATATTGGTGTCCAACAATGACTAGAGGCTCAACCAGAATGTGCTGAGAAATTGATTGTCCCAATCTGAGAAAATTGTTTGTGGGAGTCCAAAATGTACCGAGACTCATTCAAAGAAGAGCTTGGCAGTGGCCTTAGCTGTGATGCTCTTCTTGCAGGCAACCATAATTGCCATCTTAGAAAAGCGATCAACAAACACAAAAACACAGTCATTTCCCCGATTGGTGGATGGGAGGCCCGACATGTAGTCCATTCAGATGGATTCCCATGGCCTGTCAGGAGTAGGAAGAGAGGTGTGCATGCCTTGTTTCTTAGTGGCCAGTTTGGAAGTAGCGCAGGCAGTGCATGACCTGATATACTTGCTGACCTCCTGTTGAAGTTTCGGCTAGTAGAAATTATTTTGTAGCATCGCCACTGTCTTTTCGACGTCGAAGTGTCCTGCCACCCGACTGTAGTGGGATTCCAATATCAGCTTCGCTTGCTCACTTGATGGAACACATATATGGCCTAGACGACATAGCAACCCATCCTGAAGATGGAAATTATCGACAACTATGTTTGCACCCAACATTTGGTAGGTGGTGGTGAAGTTTGGGTCTGTCTCATAGAGTTGGGGCCATCTAGAGGTCTCATGGCCGCAAGAGTCTAGCACCATGGTGAGTGTCGTGACTGGTGGTCTACTGAGTCAATCAGCGACGCGATTGGTGCTTCCTATTTTATACTTGATGTTAAGGTGGAATTGCTGCAAGTATGTGGACCACTTTTGATGGTGGCCATTCTGCAATTTTCCTTGTGTCTGCATGAACTGCAGTGGCTTATGATTAGTGTGGATGATTGTCTTCGTCCCAAGAATGTAATGTCTCCACTGGCGGCAGGCTTGCACAATGGAGTACATTTCTTTGTCGTAAGTAGGGAACTTATAGACATCATTGGATAATGTCTCACTATGATAGGCCATGGGGTGGTTTTGCTGAGTGAGAACGGTGCCCACAACATAGTCTGAAGCATCTGTCTCGATCTCAAAGGGATGCTATAGGTATGGTAGTGAAATTACTAGGGGTGAGCACAAGCTCTGCTTCAAAGCATTGAACGCTTGTTGTTGGGACTGGCCCCACGCTAATTTCTCCTTACCACCACCCCTGGTTATTTGGCTAAGGGCCCATGAAATATGGGAGAATCCCAACACGAACCTGCGGTAGAAATTGACAAGGCCTAAGAAGCTTTGAAGCTTGGTGAGTGTGGTTTGGGCTGGCCAGTCACAGATGACTTAGATCTTGGTTGGATCCACATGTACACCATGCTGATCAATGATGTATCCCAGGTAATGGACCTTGTCCATTCCGAAGGAGCATTTTTCCAAGTTGTCCTATAGCTTGTGCTGTCACAAGGTGTGCAGAACCTACTGAATATGCTGCAAGTGTTTGACCCAAGTCTTGTTGTAAACGAGAATGTCATCCAGATACACCACTACAAAATTATTGGTGAATGGTCATAGGATATCGTCCATCATCCCCATGAAAGTGGTTGGAGAATTTTTCAAACCAAAGGGCATGACCAATCATTCAAAAAGGCCTTCCATTGAATTGAAGGCAGTCTTCCATACATCTATCTGTTCTATTGGGACCTGGTGGTAGCCAAACTTCAAATCAATCTTACTAAAGTATTTGCTCCCCTGTGAGTTGATCAAGGAGGTCATCGATTCAGGGAATCGGGTATCAGTTTCTTATTGTGATTTTATTCAGAGCCTGTTAATCAATGCAGAATCATCAGGTTCCATCTTTTTTCTGTACTAGCACGATTGGGCTCCCGCAAAGTGATGAGCTAGGATGGATGTGCCCCTTGTGGAGAAGTTCTTGGATTTGTCGCTTGATCTCCTCATTCTCTAACAGAGAGCGTCGATAGACTGGCCCATTGGGAAACGGTGTGTCAGGGGTCAGATCGATGGGGTACTGGACCTGGCAGTGCAGAGGTACCCCGGTAAGTGAGGAGAAGATATTTGAGTATTCTTCCACGAACTTATCTACTTGCTTCTACTGTGTGGAGAGGTCGATCACAGAGACCCTGGATGTGGATGTGATCTTTCACTTATTCTAAGAGTGAATCAAGAAGAAGACAAACTTATCCACCTGAGAGATGACCTTCCTACATTTCTTAGCAGAGATCAAGGAAATAGCACTAGGTGGGATTACCTCGGGTATCCTATACAATTTCCTGTTCAAAGTAATAATAACACTACGAGGCCTAGACTCATATACAACATGACATTTCCATAAATAAGGTTGGCCCAAATGAACATCAAAAACTTCGAGAGGAGAAACATTACACAATACCTCATCTTTGAAGGGCTTTATGCCGTACGACAGTCGACATTGTTGGTTGATGCGGAGATAGATTCCTTGGCGGAGCCATCCAATGGTGTAGGGTTGTGGGTGTGGCGTTGTCGGCAAGGCCATCCGCTTGATGACCTCTACTGAGATGAGGTTCTTCTGGCTACCGCTATCAATGATGAAGTGCAGTGGGGTGTCGTTTACCCACATATGTGAATGGAAGAGGTGTTCTCCTTCTTATGGCTCATCTGGTTCAATAGGTTGGAGCTTGGTGGTAGCAACAGTGGCACTGGGTTCCATGGCAATGATCTGTATTCCCCTTTCTGGTTCTGGCTCAAAGTCAGAATCCACATTTGATTCAGATGACTTCACTTCAGCCACCAGCGACTGCTTTGAGCAACAATCAGTAGTGTTATGCCAAGGGCTCTTATGGAAGTCACACCACTTCCTGGTATCTTTCTTTGTCTTTCTGGTGTCCTTCTTTGCTTGTGGCTTGGACTGGTTGTCCTAATACTATCCATATTTTCTCTATCCTTTGTTTTGTAGGTTGGTGCCTCCCTTTCCTGGATTTTTTTGTGAGGGGTTCCCAGGCCCAAATTGCCGCATCTTTTGTTTGAGCTTCTACTCGATTTTGACGGCATATCGGTAGGCCACGCCCAAGGATGAGATGTCCAGAAATTACATTTTGGTCTGGATGTATCTATGCAGAGCATTGCGATACTTGAGCACCAGATGTATCTCTGAATCTTTGATACCCAACTTGGTGCGCAAGGTATGGAAGATATTTGTGAAATCTGGCGCTGCTTGGTCTCTTTCTTTCCACAGTGTGGTCCATTTAGTATACAAGTCATCATAACTCCCGACAGAGTAGTATTGTTCCTTAATAGAATCCCTAAAGGATTCCCAGGTGGATGTGACTGTAAATAATTAGGGTTCCTCTATTTCCTTTTGCTCATAGAAAGTTTCCCACTAATCTTTGACATGGGGAACGACTTTAAGGAGTGCAAAAGTAATATTTTATCTATTCGAAAAGTTATGGAAAGAAAAATACCCTTCTAGTAGATTCAACCACTTGTCTATAGAATCTTCATCTATATAACCTTCAAATATAGGAATATCAAAGTTTATTTGTACCTTGAAGGGGGAGGCACCCCCGTTCGAAGAAGATGCGTCATATGTTGGTAGCCGCTGAAGGATTTGCACGAGACTATCCATCATCTCGTTCCTCTGTTGCGTGAGGGATTCCTCAATCAATAGTTTGAAAGGATCTCCTGTCCCATCATATTTATTTTCTCCTACCATGAGAGGTCGCTTGGGTGTGCGATATATTTTTCCTCAAGAGAAACAAGCTCAAGACCCAACTCTTTGTACTCCGACCTCGTTGGGGACATGTATTAAGATGACAAGGAGCAGACCGCTCTGATACCACTGATTTGGATTTTATGAGAAGAACGCAATGAATACAGATTATTAATAGGTGCTTAACACATAACAACATAGATAGAGTAAAATTGGTTTTCTATTCAATAATGAAATAAGCTGAAACTGTAAAATGCAACGGAAACAAGCTTGCTGGAATGGTGGCGGCTTATCTCTGAGAAGAGATGTGACGGTTGTGCTCATTCACAGGAAGATGATTACAATGAGGTTCTAAATGCCTTTTTACCATAAGCAGGAATGCCAAAAACCCTATACATCCAAAAACCTAACCCTAGGAGATGAAGCGCCAAAAGTCATGTGTGCCCCGTTTGGGTAAGTTAGTACATCAACTTCCCGTGTCGTAACTTTTGCATACGATCTGTGTTTTAAGTGTATGATAGCCCATTGGAAATTTATCATCGAGGATATTCATTTTAGGTGCAATATTGAAGGAAATTGCATATTGCAAACCTGTTTTCCCAAAAAACATTGTTTAGGGCCTCAAAACAACTCCGGAAGTGAAAACTGCTAAAAATAGTAAATTACCAAAATTGTCAGAAAACTGTTTTGAGCCAGTTGGAAAAGGTGGGTGGCCACCAATATCCACCTGGATCAAAATGGATGTGAAAATTTCCTTTCTAAATGGTGATCTACAAGAGGATGTATATATGACTCAACTCCCTGGTTTTGAAGTTTCGGGATAAGGAAAGAAAGTTTGTAAATTGGTTAGGGCATTGTATGGATTAAAACAAGTACCTAGAGATTGGTATGCTAAAATGGATGGGAATATATACAAAAAGTTGGTTTTCTCTTATGTGACTCAGATGAAACTTTGTATCTTCGAGTTCAAGGCAACAATTTGATCATTTTGGTAATGTATGTTGATGATTTTCTCATAATAGGTAATAACAATGATCATATTTCTCAGGTAAAGAAATAACTTCTAGCTAGTTTTGAAATGATAGATTTGGGATTAATTCACTACTATATTGGAGTTGAAGTAATGCAATGAGAAAGAAGCGTATTTATTTTCCAAACTAAGTATGTTACTGAATTATTGAAGAAGTTTGGAATGGAGGATTGCAAACCAACCATCACCCCCATGGATAAAAACTTAAAACTTTCTAAGTTTGAAGGGGGGAAACTTGTTAGAAGTACCAGGTATCGACAATTAATTGGAATTTTAATCTATCATACAAATACTCATCTGGACTTATATTTTTCAATCAACATCCTTTCCAGGTATATACAGGAACCGAGAGAAATTCATTGGAATGCAACGAACAAGGTACTTTAATATCTTCAAGGAACAAAAGTTTTTGAACTTGAGTATAAAAGGAATAAATTTTTTATACTTGTTAGTTACTCAGATGCAAATTTTACTAGAGATGTTGATGACAGGGCCTCTACTTTGGGATATTTAATGGGCATGTGATCAATTGTTGTGTCCTGGAGTTGTAAGAAACAAACCACAATTATAAATTCTACAATAGAAGTTGAATATATCTCAGCTTGGGAAGCAACTTACGAAATAGTATGGTTGTGAATAATTTTGCAGTATCTCAAATTGTTCACAATGAAGCTACTACCTTATTCATTGACAACCAATCAATAATAAAGTTATCCAAACATCCAGTTTTTCACTCGAAGACAAAACATGTTGATACAAAGTACCATTACCTTCGAACTCTCCTCATTGAGGATATCATCAAGCCAACTTACTATCCAACAGAGGATCAAATGGATGACATCTTCACTAAATCTCTTAGAAGAATTAAATTCACTAAGTTCATAACTAAGCTTGGTATTCTCTTAAAACAAAATTTGGATCAAAGGGGGGATTGTTAGAAATTATGATCCAAAAATAGGACCTTAGTGAATAAATTTTTTAGTAAATAGAAAATTAATGTAAAAGGACACTTACACACCCACGTGATTATGTGAGGTGTCTAAGTTAGTTTTAGTTAGTTCTGGTTAGTTTTAGATAACAATATTTCTAGTTATTGATTTGGGGATATTTATATCCATTTGCTATTCTACGTGAGGTGTATTTTTGTCCCTTATCCCTCACGTTTCACTGCTATAATATTTTTTCCTTCATTAATAAAAGTTATGTGTCTAAGGACACTTTGTCAATAAGGTCTCACCTCAGACGCTCATGAGAATGACAAAGACTGAACAATTATTCATTGCATGAAGGAATATTACAAATAGAAAACATATAGCCCACAATTGTACATTAGATTCTACCCATTCACATTAGAATTCATATACGTAAATTAAATTATAACATATTGTTGATCCATATTATTGATCAACTTAGTGTTTTCATCTAACCACCCATAAGATTTTCCTTATCCTTTATTCTTGTTTATTTTCCTTTGTTTTCTTTTCTCTTCTATCAAAACATTTTCCAACACTTAGCCATTTTTCAAACAATTCGGAGCGGGGGTAGAAAAAGTTTCAAGTCCACAGGTCTACAGGTCCATTGGTCCATATTAGCGCGTTATAAATTTTTCACCTCTTACCTCTACATCCTCCACAACGCACTTCCACCTTTTTATACTTGGTCATTTTTTGGAAATGCGGATGCAGAGATACATACCATCCGTCAATATTCTTGAGTTTCCAAGTCTGCAGGTTCACATCTTGCATTCATTCACTGCAAGCAATTAAGGGTGATGAGTACTTTGCATCACAGTGAGTCAAGAAACAACCTTGTTCCCTTTTTCTGTCTTTTTCTTCTAAAGTCATTTGTCACATTTCCAGGATGACCCTTGATTGTTTTTCTCTCATCTTCTAGGTCTTTTCATTTTATGGTCCACAGGAGCCAATCCCAGTCCTCTTTGAACAAAGAACACATAATTTTTCTTTAAAGACATTTAATTTGTATTTAAAGACTTATATTATTTTTGAGACTCCGAGAGAACTACTTGGGATACTACATTATTGTATTCTCAAAAAATTTGATTTGAAGCTTGAGTTTCCAAATGTTTTATCCATCATAATCTTTTTGGTGTTTAATGGAATGATCATTTAAAGTTCTCTTCTATGTGCGATCCATCTTTCTTGTCTCTTTACTATGGATATCTTTTTACTGTCTTGATAAATGTTGTAATGGAAATGTCAACCTTTTAATTTATCATACTTACTTTCTTTATCCATGTTGTAAAATATTGTATGTGTATGTTTTCTTTTTGAAAGGTATTTGGTTCCTGTCTCAGGTACTATTTTGAATAAGTATGTTAGATTTTACAGAATCTGGTCCTTCTCAGATTTTTTTATAATTTTATAAGAAAAATAGGAGTACCACCTCTCTGAAAAAGAAGGGGTATTCATATCCTCGTGAGATTGACCTTAAGACCATAAAACAATCTTTTAGATCAACACATATATATCTAGAATTCACCCATAACATAACTCATGACACAAAGTACCAATTCGAGTCTTGTTATTTTCATTCATCATCGATAGATAAACATACATATACATAATGGGACGTAGCATTCTTAAAGACTCATTGAACTCGAACCAGAGACCAAAAATTCAAATTTAGATCTAATTTCTCTCTCATATGGCATTTCATTAGGAAGACTACATTATCAACAACAATAGCCAACTCTAGAACTACCAACACCAACAACCCTTAATTGGTTAGTGTGCATTCCTTTGATCTCTTCAAACACATGAAAATTGTCACATACCTACTACCTCGATCAAATTTTTTTCGTTGATTTCCGCAGAATCAAAACCCCCGAATTACCTATGGAGGCTTAGCGCAAGCTAGATCTTTCTCTCTCCGTTCCCATGTGATAGTGGGTCATGATCACAGTTCAAATAAACACAGTGTATTTTGTATTTCGCGCCTCGGCGCTACAGTGATGTCGAATCATTCGACTCTGCAACCGCCGAACCCCTACAGGGCTAGCGACCGACCAATAGGGACAAATCCCTACAAGGTTAGCCAATGGTCAATAGGAAAAAATCCCAACAGGGGTAGAGAACAACCAATGAGAACAGGCCTCGTCACACGGTTAAGTGGAGTACAAGTGGCAGAGGGGAATTGCGACACAATAGTCAACAGGACAAGAGGGGGCCCCATTTCACACGCCACACTATTCCGGACCCCCCCCCTCATTAAAGGAAGAATGGCAAGGTGGGTCCGGAATTCACCTGAGCACCGTTGATCATGGTGAATTAATCTCAACCGTTCGAGAGTTGCACGTCCGATTCCGGACCCCCCCCCCATTAAAGGCAGAATGGAAAGGGGGCTCCGGAATTAAACCTCCGCCGTAGATCTAGGCGGGTGGACCTTGGCCGTCCAGATTTGCTCACCACTTACCCTAAGGCGTATTCACGCCCTGGCTTAAAGTTGATGTCTCTTCTCCACATCTGACGATCATTATAGACCCTGAGATCCCCCGAAGGAATCTCGTCCGTTCATCGGGATCTAACCACACACTAACATCTCCATATTATAGGTTGGGATTTATCAAGGCGAGAGTCTGATCTCTTGTCAACAGAACTCCTGAATCCCCGATCCCTGATTTCCCGATATGGGTAATCTTTTAACACGTGGCCTTCGTTAGTCAGACGGTCCAAATCTATCCCGGGATTTCCACAATGGAAAGTCCCGATCTCTTGTCAACGGAAATCCCGAATCCCCGATCCCCGATTTCCCGATACGGGTAATATTTTGACACGTAGAATTCGTAAATTTGATCGGTCCATATCTGTCTCGGGATTTCCACCATGGAAAGTCTCGATCTCTCCTCATCAGGATTCCCGATTTTGCGATTCCGGATTTCCCGAAATGGGTAATCTCACGACACGTGGCCTCCATCATTCAGACGACTTAGATCTATTCCGAGGTTTTCACCCCTATACACTGGGGTCGTAACCCTCGGGTAACTCCTGACAGATCCAATGGCTGTTGCGTTTTCCAGCCGAGATCTGACAGCTCAGATTGGTTCCTACCCATGCATTCTTCCACGACTCCCTAGACATGGAAAAATCAACGGTCCAGATACTCCCATGGACCTTGGAGATCTACGGTCCCGATCTCTTCGCTACCCACAAAGTCACAGAGAAAACCAAGGGGTAAGGCGTTTAACACCCTACTTTCTCCTACCAATCTAACGGTCATGTGTGACCGCAGATTTCCCGATGGGATCTTGTCCGTCGATCACCACCTATCAAGGTTAAGGCACTTAACACTCTATCTGCTCCTTCCGATTTGACGGTCGTGAGTGACCACAAATCTCCCGACGGGATCTCATCTATCGATTCGATACTTCATCCTTATGCTGCCATCTTGGGTGTTCAAGAGGATCGTTCCTCCTCGTGTAGGGTTACTAAGGCCTTATGCCTTCACATTCTCTT